>JAJOOH010022148.1:0-10131 GCA_029582605.1 Solanum gracilifrons | reverse complement strand
TTGTATTTTCATTAATTGTATGTAGGTGATGATATAGAAGGAGATGAAAGAAGTACTGAAGACTTGACATAGGAGCTGAATTGAGTTGATGTTAACTTTACCTATGTTTTGGAAGTCTGTTATTTTTGAAGATTGTATGGTGCATCTGTACATTTCATCCTTTTTGAATGGCTGAAAATGTTTATGTATTTTACTTTTATCGTTACTATGTACCCAATTGCAACCATGGATCTTAGATTATATTTTGGTAATGAAATATAACTTCTTCCCATGATATTTTTATGTGTATTTATGCTACAAAAGTATTGCACTAGCTCAATTAATAATATATGTGAAACCCATAGTATATATATGTTGGAATAGCCTAATATTAATCGTTACAATAGCTTGATATTAATTGTTGAAAAAATAAAGAATTGTTGCATTACCTTGTAATAATTGTAGCAATAGGCATTGAGCAACAATTATAATAGCTTAAAACTAATGCATTACCATATAATAACTGTTGCAATAGAATGAAATGGTTGTTAAAATAATCGTAGCAACAACCTATAAAGAACTATTGCATAAAATCTATTGCGATGGTACATAATCGAACCAATAGGGTGTTAACCGTCGGCAATGGACTGGAAATAAATGGGGCATAAAACTTTAGTGTGACGGTTCATAACTGTACCAATACAACGTTAATCGTTGGCAATTAATTAATTCGGAAACCATTGCAATATGGCCATCTACTGCTACAATTATTGTAACCGTCGAAAATAACCGTCGCAATAGATCTATTGCTACGCCAGCTGTTGTAGCGGTTGCCTAAACTGTGGCGTTAGAGCTACATCAACGGTAGCTATGCCTATTGCTACAGTAACTTAACCGTGCCATTAGATCATATTTCTAGTAGTGTATTATGGTTTACATTATCAAGAACTAACACTCAATCAAATTACATACGTACCTTACTCAACCAAAAGAAGAGTTATCACTAAAAACTTAGTAACGATTCAAGATAATGAGGAACAACCTTTTGGTATTTGAATTCATTATTATGCAACAATAATATACCCCGTGTAATCCCACAAGTATCATATGAGAAGGGTAGTATGTATGCAAATCTTACCTATACCTTATGAGGTAAAGAGGTTGTTTCCGATAGATCATTGGCTCATGTAAAAATAAGAGAAAATACATAAAGTCACCATTGAAGTTGTCCAAGATTTCTAAAAAGACATCATAACTTTGCAATCGTCCTATTACCCACTAAACAATTTTCAACATATATTATTATATCATTTTTTGGTCAGCCCCAAATTTTAAGAAGCAAGTGTGTTCACACACCAATCATTACATGATACGTGTTAATTTAATTTAAAGTGTAGTTTTTTCATTTTAAGTTTTTCCTTTATCTTTTTTTCTTTATTTCTCTCTGTCTCTCTCTGTCTCTCTCTCTCTCTCTCTCTTACTTTTTTACTTTTAATTTTGAATTATCTTAAATTTTATTTCGTCTTCCACCTCCCACTTACTATTCATCCTCCATTTTCTTTCTTTTTCTTCACCTCCCACCCCATGTCAAATTGAACCCCACTCCCATTTTTTTTCTTTTCTTTTTCGTCTTTTTCTCCAGTCAAATTCTTTATATAATTCATACTATTTTTAAGACTTTATTGAATTATTGATAACAAAATTAATTATTTTTCTAAGAAAATTTAAAATTTTGAAGGTATCATCATCAACTATCATTTTCAAATAACTTTAAAATTAGAAATGATAATTTTAAAAGAATCAATGAATTCCCCAAAAATTGAAAGAACTTAATTGAAATCGGATAAAAAAACTATATGATACTTCCTAATCATCTTGAAATCTAATGGGTTTATCAAATTATTCAAAATGTAATAAAATATTTGGATAAAGTTTTAAAATTAAAGAGGATAAAACTAAAAGTAGTAAAAGAGGAAAGTGAAGTAAAAATGGTGACATTGAAAGTGAGAAGCTTCAATGGATGGAGATTACAATGAATTTTTGAAGAAGAAAGAAGAAAAAAAGAAAAAAGAAGATGGAAAAAAAAACAAAATAATAAGAAAAATAAGAAATTATAATTTATAATAAAATACTTGTAAAAATAAAATTATATTAGTTATTTTAGGCTGCTCACTCTCTTTGAGAGAGTGCACACCACTCTTTATTTCAGGTGGATGAAAAATGATATAATAATATCTATTAAAAATTGTTTAGTGGGGTAATAGGACATGTGCAAAGTTAAGGTGTCTTTTTAAAAATTCGAGACAACTTTAGTGGTGACTTTATGTATTATCTCTAGAAACAATATAAAGAAGTTCGAATAAGGAAGCCAGCGAGAGAGAAGAAGCGATAAAATGTTAATTCACTATCATACATTTCATTTTATTTGTTTCTAGTTTCTTGATTAAATTTGGAGTAATCATGAGGAATGATATAAGCCAAAATTTTAAACACAAATCTAAAAATATAATTAAGAATGTTTATGTCACTTACATATGTGTTCTCAGACTTCTGGTCAACAAACTCGTTGTTAGCCTTGATATGTGTCTGATACATCCAAACTTACATTTCAATTAAGAAGTGCAAACGGTCGATGTCAATTTATATAAATCAACATGAGTTGAGGTCGAACTCACAGAGAATTTACTTACATAAATAGTTTCATTTTCGCTTTTATTCAACTGTTGTTATTATTTCATAAAGAAAGTAATTGTGAAATGTAAAATGGGTTAAGGTGTAGTTTTCAAGTAACTAAAGCTCGTTATATTTCTCAGGTTAACACAAGTAACAAGATTTTAACTTCATGGCTGTGATGATAGATGAATGAAACCAGGCTTGTGTTTCTCATGACTTTACATTAGTGTTGATTTGTGAACAAGTTTTGATTGATTGTTTCTTTGCAAAATACCAGTGAGTTAAATGCATCTAACACCTCTCGGTCTTGTTAGATAACTTCCACTCTAATCCTCTCGGTCTTAGAGTGTTATATGTTTTTACCATCACATGTTTGGTGTCAAAATTCTCTTCTCTCGAACTCCACTCTTCACTCCAAACCAACAGATTAATTCTACTTTTTTCCTAACTACCACTTTTCTCTCGAACAAGTGGTAGATACATACAAATTCTAACACGTGCACTCATTAGAAAGAATGAATATCAAAAGTATGATTTATATTGTGCAAAAAATAATTGCACTCTACTTGTTCTGTGAAGATACACTTAGGTTACAACCACGGTTCCCACAATCCTAATTGTGGTGTTTAGCCACTCATGCTTTAAATCAAATAAGGGAAAGAATATGTAGAATGCATTAAAAGAGATCACTTATGAAGATTGCGAATTCAAAGAACTATTGATATTCAAACACAAAATCAAAGCTTCAAGTCTTGATCTGAAGTAAATCGATAAAAACCAAAGTAGAAAAAATGGAAAGTAGTCTATCATATATAATACGGCGAGATAATTCAAAAATTAAACCTAATTAATTCAAATAGTCTGTCCAAAAAGATTCTTACTCGAAGTAGGACTGAATTGTCGGGACGTGTCACGGACGACACAACGGCCCGTTAGGAGCTTCACCGCCCGTGAGTCCTTTTGTGGTCTCACACTTACACAGTGTGAGACCCCTTTTCTTTGTGTCTTTCACAAGCTGTAGAACGAGCTGTTGGAGGACCACAACCCGTCTGGGTCCTTACTTGGCCACACCAAAATGTAGTTCCCCAAGGTCTTCACACTGGTTCATCTACACAGACTACAAGACGTACCGTCAAGAAGACCATGACCTGTCTGGGTGTCCATGGTCCTTACTTAAAAATATTCAACCTTTGGTCCTTACAGCCTTTATACTAGACCTCATTCATGAGCTTCTGCACGAACCGTGAAAGATACCACGGCCCGTCGAGGTCTCCGTGGTCTTTACTTGGCCAATTTCAACTTGCTCTTCCATCACTGCTTCAACTACACGAGCCTCCAGACAACTCGTCATCATGACCACGGCACGTCTGGGGCTCCATGGTTCTTGTTTTAGAATCATTTTCTTCTTTTTATTTATATCTTCCGCGTCCAAATGTTTTACATGTTCAAGCATTACCAAACGCATCATATCCACATAAATACACTTGATTCTAGTATTAATCCATAGTTTTGAGCATCAAATGTGCCAAGATTTCACGGCACATCAGTGTCTTCCTTAGAACCTCTAGTGGATGAGGTGGTCTTCCTAGGAGTTTAGCCTAAAATTGAAATCAGATTTACCACAGTAAGTGCACATGTAGTAGCTTTAAAGAAATTACAACTTTTTTCTAAATAAAAATCAAAATACCAGTTGTCTTGCATGTTCTCGGTGAGTTATGGAGCCTCATGTATGACGTGAGGGTTCAGATCCTTCGCCACCTTTGTCACTTAGGCGATTTTTTGAGCATTGTGCGGACTTGGCTTTGAATTCCTCTATCTCCCAATGAGGCTCCCAGAAATAGATACCGAGATATTTGTGCTCTTCTTCTCACAACCCCTTGCTTCAGATAACATACCACTATATCGTTCTGCACATTTTCTTATAAATGTATCCTTTATGGTACCTTCAATTGCAGTATTCCATTGAAATCATTTCTATAAAAGAAAAATAATACATGACACTGATACAACATAAATTTTAATCATACAATCGTTTAATTAGTATAACTTTACGTTGATTTCCTCCCAATAGAAGTCCTTTGTCTCTGGTATAACAGACATCCAATCATGTCCTTTGTGATCCAGCTTCTCCTTGAGGATTTTTGTGACTGCCCCGAGAGACAATATTACTTGGCTCCATGCTTGAATAAGTAACAAACATTATAATTTAACACCATCAAGTCAGGTAAAAGATAACACAATCAGCAAAAAAAATTAGACAGGTTAATGCTTTTGTTAACTTTTGTTACTCTACACAAAGATGAACAGAGCAACAATAACAACGGTAAACTGAATAGAGTATCAAAATAAAATTGCAGAATGTACAGACTCCATAAGCTGTGTACAAAGTGTGTGACCCATAGAGAACAAGATGTAGAAATAACACTAAGAAAAAACTGAAGAGAGTAGTAACAAGTAATCTAGTCCAATCTAATAGATTAAATTATTAATAATGGAGTAGAAAGTAACCAGGAGAGTAGACCTATGTACACACATGTTCATAATTAGAATGGAACAAGATTCGGAGCACCAACACAAAATTACAAAAAATAGGACAGGACAATATTGTAGTTGTTCTACATGTAAAATATATGTATGCTGTGTGAACCATCGACCCTCAGGCAACAAATCAATCAAGAGAACTTAAGCAACCAGTTAATGACATAAAATGTGAAGTGGACTACTAGAGACTACGTAAGCAAATATATATTTATATACAAAATATTGTTCTACCATATTGAAAAACTAAGAAATTCCCTTTAAAGATGAACTGATATATAATATAAGAATGAAACAAAAATGAACAAAAAAATGTAAATGGAAGGGAACTTCTACTCTTACACTCCAAGAATGACTTCAATTGGGATACGAGTAGCATCATTTGTGTTTGAATAATTTGTTAATATGATTTCATCTCTAGATGTATCTGATGTTTGCGTAATTAAGAACACAACTTCTGATGCAAGTGTCTACGATCGAGCAATAGTATAGTAACCCAACTAAGGGTTGGGGTCGAGTCCCAAGAGAGTGGGCGTGAGAATTAGTGGTTAAGTGCGAAAGTGCTAAAGCTAATCGTAGCTAAAGACTTCGGCGAATGAAAACATAACAAATTAACGGGGGTGAAGCAAGCGTCAAGTATCAAATGGGAGTTTGTAAGCAAGAAACAACTAAAACAGTGAAAATAAGGAAATATATAAGTATGGAGAAGGGATTATTGGGATGTGATAGGAATACGGGATAGACTAAATCATTGGGTACATGCTTTTGATAGTTAACTCATTGAGTATTTTTGACTACGCTAGACTCTAAGGGGGATAAGCTCTCTCTCGAGCAACTTATCCCGTTTCAAATGCGTTCCTCTCGGACACCCACTTGCCGCATGAAGAACAACCTCCACCTTAACCCACTCACTCTCTCGAGCTGAGTGTGTGGACATGGGACTAGGGTTCACTCTCTCGAGCTGAACCTCATGTCAACCCATTCACACTGGCCATCAATTTAGTGGTCTTAGTTATGTGACCTCTCTCTCGAGCAAGCCGGAAACACATATATGATATTATATTTGCAACTACAACCTCATTAAGTTCATCCACAACCACTAAACCAAATCACATTTAAACTACAAATAGACTATCAGCAAGCAAGACCCAACAACTAATCTAACCCATATTTACAAAATCACACCCCAAGAATTGGGGTTTTAGCTACTACGCATGTAAAAGAGATAAAGACGTATACCAATATCAGTTTCCATTAATGGGTTTACAAGATTAATTCTTAAAACAAGCCAAAAGTGAAGAATCCAAGAGACCCAAGTCCAATTCCATGAAGATGAAACACTTGAGAGCTCCAAGTTTCCAAAACCCTCTCCAAAACTTAGAGAGAATATCTCCAAAACTCTGTCTCAAACTTAATAATAAAAAAACTAGGTAAAACAAGGTAAAATTTGCTCCTTGGAATAAAAACTTAACTAGTATTTATAGCTTTTAGAAAAGATGCTCCGAAGGATCTTTTAGCGACGTTAGTGAGAATTGCCGATGTATTCGGCGATCCGCCCTATGGTCTACTTCATCGCCTTTCATCTGTTGCCTTCAGCATCTTTGTGTCCTCGATAATTGGGCGATGTAGCACTGCTTCATGGAGTCACTCGGCGATACGCCGACTGCTCCTTTTCATCGTCAATTTTCTCTTTTCCTTCGAGGCTCAGCACACTAGAACAAAAGGCGAATATGCGGTCTTTTGGCGATTCGCCAAAGGGGTTCGGCGATTCGTGGATCTTCATTACTTCATTCTTTTGGCTTTTTTTGCGCCTTTTTGCTAATGCTTTGCCTCAAACTTCAAATACCTTAAAATTAAAGGTTTTCATCAGATATCGGGATAAAACATGCATTTGAGGACACAATTTCTATTAAAATATAGCCCTAAATTAGTCCAATTTGTGGACTCATCAACACTCCCAACTTAGACTTTTACTTGTCCTCAAGCATACTCAAGTTCAGCCGTTCAAAAAGGGTGTCTCGAACAGTGCTACACAAGACTCGATCATGAATGCATACAACAAGACTCAATTTACTTGTGCAAAGATTAATTGTGCACTCAAAGATTCAAGGTGCGACTCACTAATATCAAAGAATCTCATGCTCACAATACTTGCCTCAAATGCAAGTTCAGGCTCAACTAGAGTGTTCGAATGCCCTCACAGAAAAATGATTCCATATTCGCACATAATGATTTAATCATTTAAAGTTCATCAATCATATGCAACACTCACACTCACAAAGATGAAAACAATGCATGCTTTCACCCATAGGTTTTCCCGTATTTTCCAATAGACATTTGTTTCCGCTTTCTCAAGATAAAAAAAAAGGTCTTTTCAAGGCTTGTAATGGGGCTGAGTGCAATGGTATGGTCATTTAGGCTCAGTGACTTTTATCCTCATGAGATGCGGTATTCACAACACTTTTTTTCCTTTTCCTTCATCATTTTCTTTAGTGCTCATAAGTCATCCTATTATTCATTTTCCCATAGTGTGTTGGAAACCCCCTTTATTTTGCACTTTATTTTGCAACTTTCTTTTTCATTCTTTTCTTGTATTTCTCTTTCTTTCTTTTTTAATATGGAGGGGTTCCATTTTTCTCAATACCATGGGTTAACGGAGACTTCCCTTGCACTTCTTGATTTTCCCTTTTCTTCTCACTCCACCCCCAACTTAGGCTTTTGGCCTAAGTTGGCTACTTATTAAACCACAAATCAATAGGATTAACGGTAATGGATTAAGAAAGGTCTAATTTTCATCAAGTTTCGTCCAAAGAAGGTTAAGTTTCAAGGGGTGTTCAAGAGAGGTTCACACATTCACAAGGTAGGCCACAAAAGCGGTATATGGCAAATTGGCTCACACTCTTCAAAGTTTCCTAAGATCATGTCAAGAGAAAGATTTACTTAGTCGATCGGACCAATGGGGAAAATTCTAGGATCTATCATGCCTGTTTCAAAGTAAGCTCATCACACTAGGCATCGACACTATAGTCAAACAGGACTCCACACTTTCCCTAAGAGACTCGATTCGATACTAGGCTAGTCAAAACGAGATGCAAAGAGTTCACATATTGTCTATGTTACGTAATTTGGCCTCATCGTAGCCGCGCATTCATGTTTGTTCGATTTTGAGCACTATCCAAGTCATTGGTATTGATCGGGACCGAGACTTAAATTTTGCAAAAGAATAGCCACATTCATCACACAAGAGGTGGCAAAAAAATTACAAACGAGTTAAAATTATTTTGCAATTTTAAATAAAAGGAGCCATAAGCTCAATTATCCACAGAAAAGTAGTATTAACACATTTTTTTTAAACAGAACAACCCAACTATATACACGAAACATAAACAAAAGTAGCACACAAAGGTGGGCCTCAACCCACCATGAATAAAAACATTTGTCCTCAAATGCAAATAAAAGTATTCTGAATGTAAATTAAAGGAACACAGAGAGGAAGGTAAAGAGGGGATCTTGTGTAAGTAGTCGCTCCATTTGTTTGGGCATCGGTGCCCGTAGTGACCCCAGAAGAACAAGCTTCACTGAATCCAATAGCAGGAGCCTTTGCCAAGGAAGCCTGCACAGCAGCATCTATCATGATTTCTTCAGTCTCGGCTATGTCATCCATTGCAGCTCCCTCAAACATCTCTTTGTCAGTCTCTGCCTCTGATTCAGGATCGACTGTATGCTCCATTCAATCCCCATGTCATGTGGTGGTCTGAGGCATTTCGGGCACATCTGAAATTTCCACTGTTCCAAAGATCATGGACATATCGGTGGACTTTATGTAGTCCACGTCTTTCCTCAACTCTGCAATGGCGGCCTTTAAGTCTATCACCTCTTATGTGGCTCCTTGGTCGCGCTCACACACAACTATTCTGGCCTCTAAAGCATCAATAGTAGTGCTCAGTGTTTCACAGCATCATCGAGAGCAACCTAAATCATGCCTAGAATAGAGCTTTCTACGTTGGCAGCTGATGAATCCACAAATTGGACTCATTTAGGGCTTTATTTTAATAGAAATTGTGTCCTCAAATGCTTATTTTATCTCAATATCTGATCAAACCACGTAAGTTTCAGGTATTTGAAGTTTGAAGGAAAGCATGGACACTACTTCGCAAAAAAGAACGAAGAAAATGAAGGCATGAGGATCTCCAAGTCCACTTGACAAGTTGCCGAAGGGTCTCACTTCGCCTTTTGTTCTAGTGTGTTGAGCCCTAAAGGAAAGGATCAAGTCGGTGGAAAAAGGGAGCAGTCGGTGCATCGACGAGATGTTTCGCGAGGCAGTACTATATCACCCAATGACCCAGAGCACGACGATGCTGAAGGATGGTGCAAGACGGCGATGAACTATATCAAGGGGAGAATCGCCGAGTTGATCGGTGATTCCGACTAATGTCACCGAATGATCCGCTGCAGTGATAACGTTCAAATATACTTCTTGAAAAGAAATATAAACGATCGTATGCAATATATTTACCCAACTATGAGTCGGGGTCGATCCCACAGAGAATATGGAAGAATATTGTCAATAGGAAAGATTTAACTCGATAGTCATTATATAAAAATGGGGGGATTTAAATTGAAATAAAATTAAAACAATACAAGGATAACTTTGAACTAAGTATTTATTTATATTCAGGTTATTAAAAGTAACTAGGAATGAGTTCCCCATAAGCTAATAACGCGGTAATCCTAATAATAGTAATCCTTTTCTAGTGTATTACATGCAAAGTGATAAGTTATGTATCTCTAAATCCTTGATCTGGCATCTAGAGAATTTCACCCTGCACCTTGATCCGGCTACGTGTGTATAATTTACTAACCCTTACCTTTACCTCATATTAGACATCATAATCGATGTTTGGCTTAGTTATTACTTCGCACCAATCGACACTAGCCTAT
>JAJOOH010022146.1:0-16409 GCA_029582605.1 Solanum gracilifrons | reverse complement strand
TTATAGATTGTAATACTTTAATCTTTAATTTTTAATTAATATTAATAGTTTATTATTTAATTTCTGTCAAAGTGGAATATTTTATTCATATCGATTGTCATGTGTCAAGGTTTTTTCAGGTGTGTTTCTCAAACTAAAAAATGATAGTTGATGTATGAAACTCACACTCTCAATAGTTTAGGTATGAAACTAAAAAAAAATGAGATAGTTTAAATGTGTTTTTGACATTTATCTCAAAAAAAAAACATTACACTCGGTTAAAATAGAACACAAATTGAAATTGAGAGACTACTACCTGTGCCAAATAGAGGCGAAGCCAGGATTTCAGGTCAGTGGGTTCTAAATTTTTAAAAAGAAGAATGATCTTAACCTAAAGTAACAATCATCAAATTAACGAATAAATACAAGTATTTAATTCACTAAAAACGATGAATTACTTAAACACTATATAAATATTAGCACTATTATTACAATAGTGCTCGACGAGGTGTCGTATTTTGAAAATGATCAATGATCACATCATTAGGTACACTTTCAAATAATTCATCTTCTATATAACAAACTATACAATCATTTAAAAAGTCATCGTCAATTTTGCTTCACAAGTCATTTTTAATGAACTTCATTGAAGAAAAAGCTCTTTCCGCTATTTTTAATGAACTTTATTGAAGAAAAAGTTATTTTCAATGTTGCAGTAGCCACACGTAATATCAAGCTTAACTTCACAAGAACCCTAACTTTTGGAGAAAAAAATTGAGTTAAACTTTTTGAATGTGACTAGAATTCAATAGTCAGATATTATTTTAGAGTACGACATAAATACTATTTTTCTTTTTTTTCTTATTTACCAATTTTTTGTTTTTTATTTTTTTTTATATAAACCCACACATGTTTTTAATTAATTCTTTACCGGCTTTTGTTTTTTTAAATTTTTTTTACTACAACACAAATACTATTTTCTTACCGATTTTCTATTTTATCAAACGACAAACAATAATTATATAAACAAACGTTTATAAATTAATCCCAAAAAACAATGCCTACCGGGTTTCGAACCCACGTTCTGGGGGGGTTGAGGATCTTCACTAGGTGCGAAGCGACCACTGTGACAAGCACTTAACTTTTTGTATGTGTTGGCAGAAATTAATATATACATTGTACGTCATATTTTAATACAAATATAGGATCTATGGAAAAGTCAATGGGTTCATCCGAACCCCATCGAATACGGTAGCTCCGCCCCTAGACTGCCAAAAAAGAATGAAAAACCATAAAGTATGATAGCTAGCATATTTAAAATTAATACCTTGTTTTAACATTTTTTCAAACAAAAAAAAAATTACATGTTACAAATCATGATTGTTTGGAATAATTATGTAGTTCTAGATTGTTCTATGGCAGATTCTTTAAGAATCTAATCCTAATTATGGAATTTAAGCTAAGTTGGAATTTGCCAAACGACCCCTAGTTGGAATTTGATTTACTGATTCATGAAATAATTTTTTAAAAATAAGTAATTTTACTATGTAATCTGGTTAACCTAAGTGACCTTTTTAAGATAAAAAATACTTATATTCATTAGTTCATGATATACATAATGCATATTATACATTTGTTGAATATTCTTTTTTTTTTGAATGAGCGTTAATTTATGTCAATAATTTCCCTCAATGTATTTCCTATATGCTCTCCTTTAATTTTAAAAACACAATCATGGAAATGCACACACAAAAATATTGGCTTAAGTCATCTACAGACCCTTAAAGTTGTCCGCATAATTCACTTAGACACTTCAACTAGGACTTGTACCTATTGAACACCTAAATTATTCAAAATATGTACCTATTAAACACAAAATGCTGACGTGGCAACATAAGTGTACTTCACTTACTATGAGCGCGTGAATAGGTTCCAAATAGTATTTTACTTTTTAAAAACTTATACTTTTTTTTCTATTATTGGCATTGGGCACTAAAATAACTAAAATTTATTTAAAATTGATTTCTTGATAAACAAAGAAATCAACCCCACCCCCTTATTCTAACCATCATCTTCTTCCGCAAACTCCAAACTCTCTGCACTTATTTTTCTTTGTTATCTCTCTCTCTATATATATATAATTAAAAAAATCTGAGCCTACGCATTGGTGTGATCTTGCAAAAAGAAAGAAGAATTTTGAATCTACAAATTGATGTGATTTTGCAAAAAGGATGAAGAATTCTGAAACTACGAATTGATGTGATTTTGCAAGAAGAAATAAGATTTTCAAACATTGAAGTTAAAAAAGTTAGCCGGCCTCCGTTCATATCTATTTTTGGTCACTCAAACAGACATCACCACTTCAAATTAAAATGTAAACTAATTAAGCTTATTAAAAATAGTATCATGAAATTTCATAGAATTAAAATTGATAATTAAAAAGAAACGAAGAGTTCTTCAACTCCAAAAAACACCAGTTATGGAATTCAGAAAATATGTCAGGTAACTCCATTTTTTCCGGTCATGGTAATAGGAATTCAAAATTTTCCGATGAAACCTTTTTCATCTTCCTCATACCAAAACTAGACAGAGAGAAGAGAATTACAATTGAAAAATCGATTGAGGAAGGGACTGTCTTGTTGGAGAGTTGGGGACGATTTGGATCAACTGGAGAGAAAAAAATGAGGGGTTGCCGTGGGGTGGATGGGTAGGTTTTTTAGAAAATTCTTTTTTATTTTTTTTAGTTAGCTAAATAGATTAAAATAGTTATTTTTTAGAATTCATTTTTAAAATAAATTTTTGGAACCAAATGCCACATGTCATCATTTAATTCATCAATTTGCCATGTCACAGCGAGTGTAGTACACACATATCATATTTTTGGTTGACTCCAAAAAAATGTCAAATAGGTATCAATTTTAAGGGGCGTAGGTGTTCAATAGGTACAAACCTTAGTTGAGGTGCTTAAACGAATTATGTGGACAACTTTAAGGAGCCGCAGATGACTTAAGCCCAAAAATATTTAAGCTAAATAAGATGAAAATTTTATTTTTAAAAATGAATAATTAAAGCTTGCAAAGAAAATACAAAAATGTTTAAGCTAAATAAGATGAAAATTTTATACAGTATTTAAGAATGAATAATTAAAGCTTGTAAAGAAAATGTAAAAAAAGAAAAGCACTAATTAAGGCGGAGGGACTTATTTGTAACACAAACAACGTATTCTTAAAAATTATCCAATGAATATAAGTTTGAATATGACAAACTCAACAATCAACATAATTAATTCTAGCCTAATTTATCAGAACATAATTTGTATCTAAACCAAACACGCATATAAAAAAATATTTAACCCAAAAAATGAAGAAGAAAAATTCATTTCAACAATTAGCTGGTTGACCAATGAAAATTCGAAACGTTAATATGTATGCATGACATGAATGTTGCCATGATGATGCCCATTGAAACGGTGGGTCCCATGTGAAAGATATATAGAAGAATATAGTATTATCTACAAGGAGATTTAAATCTCACAGGGAATTGCGCCACGTGTACAATTAAAATCAAATTTGACAATTTAAATGAAAATAAAATCAAATGGTTGTTAGCCATTGGATATAATATGAGGCCCTTGTTCAAAATATCTTCTACTCCACAAGATATTTATGTCCCCTGCCCCTCAAAACTTGGCTGCCCATTTTCTTTGTTGTCAGCCACTGGACTACTCTAAGGTGTTTCGATTGACTTAAAAATTGGTAAAATTTATTTTAAAGTTATTTTGTGACTTGTGGAAATATTTAACAAATATAAAAGATAACTTAAAATAAGTTAAAAAATGTTTGATAAGAACAAAAATGACTTAAAATAAGTCAAAAATTAAAAATATATCTCTTCCTATTTTTTTTATTTTTTTTGACTTAAAAGTTATTTCAATTTGATTTTTTATTTTTAAGAAAAAAACTATTTTTTTTAAACCAATCCAAACGTGCTACTCCCTCTGTCCCAATTTATATGACTCACTTTCCTTTTTAGTCTGTCCCAAAAAGAATGACACATTTCTATTTTAAGTAACAATTTGCCTATGAAATGTCTTTTTTACCCTTAATGAAATGATTTACAACCACACAAATTTCTATCATTCATTTTGGACCACAAGTTTTAAAAGTCTTTTCATTTTTCTTAAAGTTTGTGCCAAATCAAAGTACATCATATAAAATGGGACGGAGGGAGTATTAGTTTACACTTCCTCTACTTCAAATAACTTGGCACTCGGGTAGATATTTCCCCTGCCCGTTGCTTCATCCCTTGCATTATTTTTTTTATATACCTTTTGATTTGAGGTGTTAGTTGCACTCAAATTAAAATATTATACCTTTTGATTTGAGGTGTTAGTTGACCTATACTTCATACCTCAATCATGATTAAAACTTTATTACCCCATAAATAAATAAAATTAAAATAAATAAGATAAAAGAAAACAATTTTTTCTTTTGGTTTTAAGTGGCTAATTGTTTGGCCAAAATTCTTGGAAGCAAACATGCTCATTTTTTTCTTCAAAAAGTGTTTATTTCAGAAAATTGATATATTTGGTTAAAATTTTAAGAAAAAAATATTACTTTTGAGTAGTAGCAACTATGCCGAAAGCAATATTATATTAAAACTTTAGGCAAACATAAATTGTTATTCTAATATTAACAAAAGTATTGTTTAAATTGATCAGCCAAACCCCAACTATTACTTTACAAAAATACTTTTTTTTTCAAAAAATAGTTATAATATTTCACTCTTTTTTTTCAATAATAAGTATATAATGGCTGAACTTTTGAAGTTGAGTTATTAGAATCATTTTTTTTAGTAACAGATAAATAAATAAATGTTTCATAGATATTTCTTTAAACGAGTAGAGGGACTAGATATTGTAAGAAACATTTACTCCTACTGATTGAAAAAAAATAATTAATTAATCACAATCAACCTTCGTCATTTAAATTTTTGCCATTAAACCCTATTTTCTGGGTGTATGAAACAGATATTTGCAATAAAAATATTCTTTTTTTTCCTCCTTAAAATAAACGCAAGTGTAACTTGAAACAAACCAACAAAAAAGAACTAGTAGTAAAAAGCATGATAATGACTAGCATTATAGGGGTGTTTAGTGAAATTAATTAATCATATTTATTAAATTGTCTGTCAAAGCAAACAGGGTGAACAGTTGTCCCATTGGCAATGTCTTCTCTTGTTTATTTAAATTATTATTGTAACCTCTATTATTAGTATTAAACTAAAACATGCTTAGGGCCCTTAATCACTTTCTTTATTAAGCATAGGTTGACAGCTTCAAGAGTTCCAAATAATATACAGGACTTTTTTTTTTTTTTAATTCAATCACCAACCCATTTGGATTTTTTTTATTTCAGCATGTGGAGACCAGTTTTCAGTAATTAAACGGCAATGAATTTTTGACCCTTGTTTAGTTGTTTATGAACTAGGACTTAGGGAAGGAAATAAATTGGGAAATGAGCCAAAAAAATGTATTTCTTTATTGGATGTCATGTGGTAGAAAACTGCCTAAAAAAGTGAAATGTAAGTTCTATAGAAATTATTATTGGTGAATATATCATAAATTATAATTAAAATTAAAATAAATAATAATTCTAGAAAATTAAGTTGAGGTATGAATAATTTGCTCTTTTAAAGAAAATTCAAATTTAATTTGATATAATCTAATATATTTTACACAAATTTCATAGTGTTAAGAGTTAAATACATTTTATTCCTACTCTTTTTCAAATTACAAAAAATCTCTTAAAATTTAAGGATTTCAAATATATCACTCAACGTCCCGATACACCGCATTCCGATTTCGGATACATCACTCAACGTCCTGAAACATCACGTTTTGATTTCGGACACATCACTCAATGTCTGATACATCGTGTCCCGATACATTACATTTGTTGATACAAGACACACATGTCACAATACATAGATCGCTCAACGTCCCGATACATTACCTTTGTTGATACAAGACATATATGTCCTGATACATCACGTAAGAGTGATGTACCCGAGAATAGTATAGTAGGAATTTTTGTAATTTTTTCAAATAGTAGGAAATTTTAGAAAATGTGGTAAAATGAGTTATGTATTTAGATAATTTTTCCTATAATCTATATCGGTTCAACTATATAATTTTTGGTTTGTCCCCTCTAGGATACAATAGCCAACAACATTGTATAGCGCCAACAACTCTGAATTTGTTAAAGAGTCCAAAATTTCATCATTAGAACATCATCCTTCAATATAAAATTTATCTCTTTTGAGTAGTGAATTTTTTTGAAGAACTAGACCTTTTTTTTTGTTTCAACCCTCTTTTTCACTACACTAACCTCAAAATATAAACACAATATAATAAATACGTCTCATTCACTTATTGTCTTTTTTTCCCCTCTATTACAACACACGAAACAAAACATCCTTTAAATAGGTGTGTGATTTCTTCCACAAACAAATGTCAAGAATGTGAATAGTCATTTAAGAATTAGTAGTGCAATTAGTAAAAGATAATGATGAGAACATATCATTGTGTTACATGAGTTACAAATGACACCAATGTTTCTTATTTTATGACTACTGGTTATTATGCACTTTATATTTTAATATATAATATTGATGTAACGCCTCGAGTCTACATCCTGGACGTGGCCGACACTCGAGAATCATTTTTGGCCTCAAGCGAACCCTTGGCCTGGCTCAACTCTCAGCGGAAGACTTATTCAACAACATAAGAACTCAAAAGTAACTTTACATAAATGTTTCAAATAAATACTCAGAATATTTTAGAAATAAAACATTCAACTGACCAAAAAGGCAACTGAAGTCTCTAAACATTAAACACTGGAAATGAAAAAGACTCATGAACTACTACTGTATATCTATCTATGAAACATCTAAGACTATGAGGGATGTTGGGACGACCCCCGATCATCCTAACAAAACTGAAATAAGATGATAGAAATAAATGAGGGATCCTCCAGAAGCAAGGAGGCTCACCAAAGCTAACTCGAGCTACTATGGTATCAACGAAGCGCATGTTGATGACCTTGATCTCCTGTATATGCATCATAAAAGATGAAGGTCAAATGACGTCAGTACATGAAATGTACGAGCATATAAAGGAAAATCTAAAACATGACATAAGCTTGAACTGGAACTGAAGAAACAACTTACCTCGTCTCAACTCAACTCAACTCAATTCAATATAAAAGCAATGACAATAGTGCAATATAAAGAAAAGCTTTTAAAGCAGTAAATAACAACTCAATATATTTAAGAATACAAGATAACTCAGCTTGTATGTAAAAATACAAAATAACTCTGTTTGGGAGTTTCTCTAACTGACAACCATCACTATGAGCTATGTGATGATACAACGTCTCGTCCACGCTGCCAGAACTGTCTTATACCTTGCTGGGGTATATAACTCCTCAACTAAGTGGATCCACTAAGCTATGCTTAAAAAACAATAATGAATCATCTAAAAAGTATGACGATTTCTACCCACGTTGGCTACATGGTTTATGAGGACTTTGAGTTATCTAAACTCGTCCCCATATCGGTGCTCAATACTACTCCCAAAATATAACTTAGCTCATATGTTTAAAAACATTTCCTCATCCTCAACTTTGAGATTATTATTCAAAATATTGCTCTTAAAAGATATAGTACTCAAAACTCCTCATAACTCATTTAAAAATCAAAGTTTCCTCCTTATTTTAAATGTAAAACATTTACTCTTGGGAATACTTAGTTCCCATATATTCATTTTGAAAAATGAAACTCAACTTTACTTAACCTCATACTCAAGAACTCAAGTCTTAAACGAAGTTTTAAAAGATTGTAAAAGACTTCTCAAAATGACTCAAAAGAAATCTTAAGACTTAACTCTTAACTATACCTTGAATTTGAATTATGAATTCAATGTTATGATTCATGTTATGAATGATCTCTATATGTTTAGATGTAGTTTAGAGTAGTTAGAATCAATAGGGAGTAAATATACACTTTAAAAGGACTTATACGTTGTAAACGACGGAAAAAAGGTGGGGGCAGACGACCCTGCGCCAGCCCCTGAACTTCAGAGACTCTATTCTGGCGCACCACCCCCACCCCAGCCCATCTGGCGCATCTGGGGCGCGCCGCCCCAGCACCCCCAAAACATTTTGACGAATTTTCTTTCTCGATTTCTGACCCTTATTCGTCTAGAATCATTTTCTTTCCTCAAAATTTTCTTAGATTCAATTACTCAATACAAGTACACGAGAATCTACTAAAAAACAACTCTCAAACTCAATACAATGATCTCCAGAACTCATCAAACCCATCCTAATTCAAGAACGAAAGCAACACTTCAAAAACACTTATCAAGAACTTAAATATACTAAATCTTGTGGATGAAATTCGAATATGTAAATTATGATTGGCGTGTGGGTGAATGAACCCAACACTATGAGAACTTAGATACCTCGATTCGCAAGAAACCTAGATCGTTCTTCCTTTTCTTCTTTTCTTTTCTTGAACTCTCTTCTAAAACCCTAAGTGAATTTAGGATTGTAAAACTGACCCAAATCAGTTTAGACCCCTAAAATATCACTAAACACATTTAAAGCTGATGGGGTAAAGAAAAAACCAAAATACCCCTTACTAATTCGGGTAGCTTTCCTTAACTGAACATACTAACTTCAAAAGGGCATATCTCCTTTATTCGAACTCAAAACTTAGAAAACTTGGTGGAGTTGGAAAGGGAATGAAATCTTATAGGCCACCTAACTCATTCTGTACTGAAAGTTATGATCGTTTGAAGTTGACCCAAAACTCATAACTTAAGCATAACTTGTAAAATTCTCAATTTAGCTATTTCTAATTTAGCGCTTTCTAAATTTAGCTCTTTCTAAAGAGGGATGTTACAATTGAAATGCACAATAACATCAACAATTTCTTACTCATTTTAATATTAAAATAAGAGAATACTTTACCAATTTAGTTGAAGGGAGACTATTATATATAATACATGTGTACTATGCATTGAACTCACTTTATAAAACAGTCACCTTTACTCAAAATAAATACTGGTATTAGACTTGAAACATGTATGCTCAAGAAAAATGAAGTTTCACTTTATACTCAAGGTATTGTCATAAGCTTTTATAGCTTCACACATCACATTATTATGCTAGAAAGTGTTTAATCGAAACATGTTATAATTCATGTCTAGATAAAATTTTACAAAAAGTTTAAGAGCTTTTCAATGTATTCCGTCTTATAATAATTACTATTTTTCTAATAATATTTCACCATAATAATTATTTTCTATATACATTAGATTGTATATTTTCTAGAACATGATTTTGAGATAATAGTCATTAGATAAGTCTGTCTAGTTATAATATTTTTAGTAATGCTATTAGTAATAGTAAATAAGAGTAAATATTTTTAGTAATGCTATTAGTAATAAAAAATAAGAGTTTTTTTAATCTGTATTGAAGATGAGTTCTTTTTATCATTTGAGCTGAATTATAAATTAGAAAGCGGATATTTGAGTAAAAATCTAGATGGTATGAAAAAAATGTGGTATTTTTAATTGAATATTTTATATCTTTCTATATTTATCAACACACGTTGAATAATTTATACAAAATAATGCTCTTGTGTTTAAATAGTACATAAACAATGAGGTTGCAAAATTAGCATGAAACAAGGTTGAGATGGAGTTTCAATATGACAATTGAGTAGGGGTGCACGTTTGATTCTTTGATTTGATTTTATCAAATTTCAGTTTGATTTTGAAAAGTGTGCATCGAATTTTGAACCAAATTGGTTTGATTTAGTTATTCCAACTTCGATCCACTTTGATTTGATGTCTTTTAAAATAATTTTTTGATGCGAATAAAAATAAAATGAGGGCTAAAATCAAAATACAAGACGCGTAAAACAATATTAAGTGATAGTGTATCTCATTATGGAACACTTATTGTGCTTATAAGACCATATTTTTTCTTTGTCAATAACATTGTGCCTCCAACTACTGTTCGAGGAAAACAAGGAAAAACAATAACATTACATGGCATACATCGACAAAAAACAGATTTAAGCAAATAATGCTCCATAGCTATAGTTTCTCTAATTATGCCCCATGATTATAGTTTAGTTTGCCATGGAGCCTTAGATTTGTATATCTCGATTTTTTTGTTTTAAATTTATATAATAAATGGAACATGGACGCTAAATACGGTAACAAAAAATTTACGGAATCCCACAATTCACGCTAATCGTTTTTTAATAAAATATTTTGTCCAAAATGAGTTCTACTATGATACTAACACCAATATTTATACAAATTAATTAGAACTATATACAAGTATATGCATATCTATAAATATTCAAATATTTGTATAAAATATAAAACTGTTTGTATAAATATAGAACAATTTGTATTTTGTATGTAAATATAATTGTGTATGTATATAAATATATGACTTAAATATACAAATATAAAAATACACCTCAATATAGTTATGTATATATGGAATTAAATCATAATTTTGTTTGTGTATATATTATAACTAATAAATATACAAATTGTTATATACAATTTGAGTTTATACAAATACTTGTGATTCTTCAGATCTCTCCAGATCTAATGAACCACATCTTGTTTTCTCCTTCAACTATTTTGATGCCGCTTGCCTTAGCATTATTGATAACTTGCTGCAATGCCATTAGGTCGTTCTTTTTCTTGGATTTCAACTCATGAATAAACTTTCCCTCTTTAATTTCTCTAGATTTTGCAATAGATCATGCATTGACTCCAAAATCTTATATTAAATCCAACGAAAATTTGGACGGCTGCCTGCAAAATCTTGTGTTAAACCCAACGAAAATTTGGAGGGCTACATGCAATAGTAAAATCACGATTAGGAGGGAGAGTAAATTTTAGAATTCAAATTAGATGTGTATGGGTGATTTTAGGAGTGAATTAGGGAATGGAGAGAGTAGTAATAAAATTGTTGTTCGTACAAATGAGTATACAGAAGCTGGAAAGACTATTTTTGTTTCTGTATACAAAATAGGCGTGGATCCCATATTTAATAGCAAAATATATTAAATTTTGATCACGCACAACAATTAAATAAAACTATACCCTCATTAAAGGATCCGACTCTTCTCCATTTTCCCCAAGTTCTAGCTTGGATTGGAGACACATGTCATAATTTAGAATTAATGGTTGAGATCTAATTGATTAAAGCAAAATCCTAACCATAGTTATTTACTTTCATATAGTTGTTTCTTAAATATTTTTGCAATCCAACAATTCTAGATTTACGCTATATTTTTCCTAAATATATTTAAAAGAATTTCTTTTCTTAATTACTTGAGTAATTTTTTTGCTGATTTTTTACTTTTCTTCCCTAACGTTTGCCATTTCTCAAATAGTATTTGCCAAATTAAAAATTAAAAATTGTGAGCTGACATTTTTTTTAATTTTAGGAGTAAATGGAGTTCATATTGCTCTGTAGACATTGTAGCTCTTAATACTCTATTAGAATAATCAAAACGTTTAATTGTATTATAATTTTTTTTTTAAAAGTAAAAATATTTAGTAAAAGTTTTAAATATGTATGCAGGGCAGTAAAAAAAAGTTTTTAATATATTTAGGGAAAATATAATGGATTGCAAAAATATTTAAGAAGTAAATATATGGAAGTAAATAACTATGGTTAGGACTCTACTTTAATCAATTAGATCTCAACCATTCTAAACTATGACATGTGTTTCCAATTCAAGCTAGAACGGGAAAATGGAGAGAAGAGAAATGAAGAGGAGCCGGATCCCTCATTAAATAATAGTTAACTAATAATTTTGCCAACTCACGTAATTTTCCTTTAATTTGATTCGATCCAAATTTTCATTTTTTTCTATATTTATCTATTTGGCCAAAATGAAGTGGTATGGGTGTTGGCTTAACCCATTGGTGACCCCTTAAAGTTGGCACGAAATTTCACTTAGACGCCTTAAACACGTGATGTTCATTTTAGACACTTCATGTCAGCTTTTGTTGTGTCATATTGACATTTTTTGCCTACATGGCTCAATGAGTGTAATACACTTGATGACTGCGCCTGAAAAACATATTCAATCGACTTTTTTATTTTTATTTTCTTCTTCTTCTTCTTTCCAATTTCAGCCTCCATTCCTGCAGACATAAATATCCAATAATGGTGAATAGAAATAGTTACAGTAAAATGATGAATATGTGTTAGAAAACTTAGGAATAGACCCATTTCAATATTTAAATATTAAATTATTCATGAGATTCTTTCTTGAAAGAAATTAATTTTTACAAAGGAGTAAATTTAATTTTTTGTGAATTCTTAACCTTTAGGATAAAAAAGAAACAAAAAGATATTTGAAGAAGAAAATAATAAAAGAGGAACAGTGTGTTGGTGGGTGTGCGCCCAAATGTTATTGGAAAAAAGGAATAACGGTGTTTGGAGAAGAAAATTAAAGGAAACGGGTTCCCAGACATTTCTGCAAATGAATAGATATTTGGACAAGACAATGATGGGGTGGGGGACGGGGTAGGGGTGTTTCTTTTTTAAAAAAATAAAATATTATTGGGCAAAAATCCATATGTCATTGAATCATTGGTTACTTTTTATTTTTATTCAAAAATAATTATTTAAGAATTGTTTTTGATGCAAATGTCAAATGTCGTCGTTTAATTTGTCACTTTACACGTCATTCGCGAGTGTAACACACACACCTTATATATTTTTGTTGATTAGTAAAAAAGTGTCAAAATGACACATCAAGACTCTACATGAAGTGTCTAAAATAAATATCGTCCGATTAAGATATCTAAGTGAAACTTCGTATCAACTTTAAGGGGCCACTGATGTGTTAGACCTATGGGTGTTTGTCATGAGTACATGTCATGATGATTCATGATGGTGTTGAATCACATGACACATGGCCATTAAGTGCCTACGAAAAATATCTCAATGCCACGTCTGCAAATCTGAAGGAAGAGGGAGAGCTCAGCTAAAGATCTCTTCTCTTCTTCTCTCTCTTCACATTCATTTCTTTTCTCTCTACTTTTTTCCTCCAACCAAAACCTGTTAAACAATCTTCTTCAAATTTCACCTTCCAATTTCAGGTACCATTTTTTTCTTTAATTTTCTGCTATAACTCTGAATTTTTTTCTAGTTGTTTAAAGCTCCGTTTCTCTATGGGATTTGTAATTAATATCTCTGCTGTTGTTGATTTGTTATAACTTTCTTGCTTTTGCCTCAGTTCATAATGAAATTGGTTAGGAAGTATGGAGATTCGCTTTTTGTTGATCAAGAGAAAATATATGTTGTTAATAAGGTTATTACAAATATTTATTGGAACTAAAATGTTATTCCAGTAATTTGGAATTTATAGAATTGTTGAGTTTTACCAAACATTTTTTTTTGGATTTCCACTTGGTGTCTGGTACTCACATTGGAAGCCGACTAAATCCGTAGGTTCCATTTTTTGGGGAGACTCTGCCAAAAGGTTTTTTTCTATTCCTGAGGGTTCGAATACAAAAGTCTTATTAAGGGTGGAGGGATCTCAACCATGCCACACAATTCACGTTGCTAGTTTTACAGTTGAATAGATTCCGTCCATTGTATTCCTTATGCCTATTTATACATATGTTTTTTTACTTGCTAATGTTTTCCTAGATTGATTTTCATACTGTCCAAGTTTACTTTGAATATAGCTCGTTACGGACTGGTGCTTAAACTATTAGTATATTAGTTAAAGATATAACCACTAGAGTATTATTAGAGCAAAGGCGGAGTCGAGGATTTTTAGTTTATGGATTTTGAATCATAATCCATTTTTATTTTTTTTTACCCTCCCTAGGAGCTCCCACCCCTTTTGCTCCCTTGGTGACTCGAACTCGCAACCTTCGGGTTGGCAGTGAGGGGTGCTTACCATCCGAGCAACTCCCTCTCGTCACAATCCATTTTGCTTACTGGGTTTTGGATATATTATTTTTTTGATCAGATAAATGATTTTATAAATAAAGGGGGCAAAGCCATATACCATAAGTAGAGAACCCACAACAAAATATGTTTCTCTATGAATGAAACCAATCATCTGTAGGAACACCAAACATAAACTAAAAACAAAAGGTTTGCAGCTTTACATATTATTTAAACATATGAAAGACAAGGTTTAAGCTAAAGCCTGTAGCTACAATGGTGGCTCCGCATCTGTATTAGGAACCCCTAGTGTTAGATAATCCATAATTATGGAGTATTGAAATAATACGGACCCAAGCAAAATATATTTATGATATTGAGGATTCATACATCCAACCCAACTAGTTTGGAATTGAGCTGTAGTTGTTGTATAATTCTTTGTTGAGCTTGAAAATCAATTTTCCTTGTAGTCATATGATTTTTGTTTGTGCCAATTTAATGGGCTGTTAAGTGAATTACCATATTCCCCTATTTTGCCAGTTTCATCATCATTTCTCTCTGGTGTTTTAATTTTCATAGAGTTTTGGTTTTATATTTCGTTGTGTCAGCAAGGATACCGTCATTGAATGAAAAACTTGATATATGAAACAGCGTGTTTTCCCTCTAGATTTCTTATGGAAATCCTCCAATACTTCTTTCACACAACTTTTGGTGCTTGGATTGATCAAACTAATTAACCTTCTTTTTTTTTATCTCTTTGAGGATGCTTATTTCATTATGCATCTGTCTAATAGTTTTGACTATCATTGTGTTTTTCTGTTTTGCAGGACAAATAGTCATATGTTGTAGTTAGTATCTGTTTACTATTTAATCAGGGAATTTACATTCCTGTAACCTGCATATTATTTCAGAGATACCTTGAAGCTCTGAGGTGGTTTTGCTCGTTAGAAGTTCTGGACCATCCTTTGCTAGGATCCTAGATGTTGAAATTACAATCGGTGGATCCTAGATTGGAAGTGGTACTTGATGGCCTAATTTGTAGCATCCTTTCATATTGATAAAATTCTTGGATTGACAGCAGTTATATGGCCGCTACATGCGAGAGGTGGATTGATGGCCTTCAATACTCCTCAATATTTTGGCCTCCCCCTCAAGATGCACAACAACGGAAGGTGATATCATTTTCTTAACATTACAAATAATTTATTTATTTTTCATTGCTTAGGTTGGGTTTAAGTACATTTTATCATATTTTTGGAGACCAGTTCTTTGATTGTTTCTATTTTTTATTCATGTGGATGTATGTAGCTGCACTATGGGTTTGCCATGCATTACTGATGTCATTACTCTCAACTGTAATGCATGTAGAGACGCACCCTCTTGGACATAATACCATGCCCAGACTGTGCCATTTCAATGTCTAGAAAATTACTTTTAGATTGCCCAAATTCTTAGTATGAAAGTGACTTGAGAGGTGTTGATTGAGATTAGGAACACCTTCATGATCATCTCCAGTGATAACAATATCATCAACATAAATAATTAAAAAAATATGTTTGCCTTGAGATGAATGCCTATAGAATACAAAGTGATTAGCTTCTATTCGGATAATTCCAAACTGCTAGACAACAACTCGAAAACGACCAAACCATGCTCTAGGAGACTGCTCAAGACCATAGAGGGATTGCCAAAGTTAACAAACTAGTTTAGACTCTCTCTGCCCTTGGTGGTTGCTCCATATATACCTCTTCAACAAGTTCTCTATGTAGGAATGCATTTTTGATGTCCAGTTGAAAAAAAGGCCTATGATTCATTACTCCCGTAGAGATGAGAAGACGGACAAAAGCCATCTTGGCAACTGGTGAGAAATTATCTCCATAATCAATGGCATAAATTTGAGTGTATCCCTTAGCAACCAGTCTTGCTTTGAGATGATCAGTAGCTCCACCCGAACCTACCTTAACGTTCTATACCCAACGACAACCAACTATGGTTTTACAGGAACAAGCTCTCAAGTACCATTATCATGCAAAACACTCATCACCTCAATCATAGTTTGATGCCAACCTGGATGAACCCGTGCTTCTACCACAATCTTAGGAACTTTGAGTGATGATAAACTAGCAAGGAAGGCATGATATGAAGGTGATAGATGATGATAACTTAAATAAGTATAAACGGGAGTTTGATTGGCAGTAATTCCAGTACCTTTGTGAAGAGCAATAGGAAAATCATCTGATAAGTTCTCGACCGAAGCAAAAGACATTGTTGGAGTAGTCACCAAGATTGCTTTGTGCACCTACATTAGACCATCTCTATTTTACTCTCTATTCTATATATTTGGAGAGTAAAATAGAGAATGGGTTCTCCAAGCACTCTCTATTTCACTCTCTATTCTTCAATTATAGAGAGGTG
>JAJOOH010022145.1:0-11081 GCA_029582605.1 Solanum gracilifrons | reverse complement strand
CCCCCCCCCCCCCCCCCCCCCCCCCCCCCCCCCCCCTATGGCAAGAGTATGCTTTTAACCAAGCATTTTGATACATCTTAGTTGTGTTCTTGAAAATATTTTCACTTCTTAGGAGCTAATATTGAACTTCTTTTAGTGTCTAAACCATCTAAATAGTACTCCCTCTGTTTCAATTTGATTGTCTGGTTTGACTTGACACTAAGTTCACGAAAGTAAAGAAGACTTTTAGATCTTGTGATATTAAATTAAAAATATGTTGAATGTACCAAAATGTCCTTTAATCTTGTGGTCTTAAACGTACCATGTGGAAAGTTGAAATTAAAGAGTTGCCACAAAAGTAAAGAGACATTTTTTTAAACAGACTAAAAAGAGAAGTAAAGACAACAAATTGAAACGGAAGTAAGTATAACTTAAAGACCTGCATTTACTTACCCTCCCATTCCAGGTGGTAGTTCCTTTTGGAAGGGCTCTTTGGACCAAATTTTTTTTGTTATTCCTCTTTTTTGCCTGAGAAATGATTTTATGACTATAAAAATGTGTTCTGCAGGTCAGGTGGAGTTCCAGAGCAACTCTGATCATGCCACAATTTCATCACCGCTAGCCTACACAGCTCAACAGGATAGTCCAACTGCAGTGTCCATGCCTGAAAGCTTTCATGGAATGCAAGCATTTAATCCGACCTTGGCAAACAGTTTCTTGGTTGGTGATCCCTGCTCCAGTATCTACCCTGGTGATTATGATTGGGGTTCCAATGGTTCATTTGATTCACTAGGGATGACCGATTATCTACCTCCCAACAACAATTATCAGTTTGAGACACCAGTGTGGCAAGGGAATGGATTGTTAGCTAGTTCAAGTGTTCAGCCGGTGTCACCTAATATTGGCATTCACATCACAAGACGTGGAAATCCTAGAGCCATTTGGTGCACAATCCGTGCTGTCCTGAAATGGAAAACATTGGTTAAGCGAAAGTAGCTATTTGAAGGTGGAAAGGCTTTTACAAGTAGATATCTGAAGTTTGTTCGAGATATAACCAGGAAACTTCACCTCAGCCTATTCTTTGAACTCTTGGGTATTTTGAAACATAAATATATTTATATGTCCATTACATATAGCATCCATCGTATATATGTGAGTAAATTGTACATATAGTAAGGTTTTTGTCAGGATGAAGGTGCATGTAGGATAATTTTTCTTGCAGAAACAGTAGCAAGATATCAAATGTTATGCTACCGCAAATGCCATCGTCCTTGGAGGAGTTTAGTGCTACCTCTTTACTAATAGTACTAGTAGTTTTCTTGTGTGTTTTCTGCATCAGATGTAATAAATGGTGCTTGTACAGGAAGTAATATTATTACCTTAATTATTAGTTTATAATAATGAGATGCTATGTCAATTGTTGTCAGCTGTATCCTTGGAACTCGTCTGGCCCCATTGTACATTTTCTGTCATTACACTTCGGGGTATATAAACATATAGCTGTACATTACCTAATTGTTGGATTCTTAGTAACTCGGTTGGCTGACTATTTGAACTTTCATCTTATAGGTGAAGGTTCAATTCCTCATTTTGTAATCCATTTCCCCTTTCTCCTACCCCCAATTTTATATTTTTAAAAAGTGTTTATCTAAGATTAGTGTTGGACATAAACCGTTTGAGTTTGGGAGTCACATGCGGGCATTTTCAACCTTACCCTCTATTTACTCTCCAAAATAGAGTTTTCTATTTTTCAGACAATTAACTCCAACCCAATTCTCTATTTTAGTCTTTAAAAAATAATTTTTTTTCTCTTCAATATTATATTACTATTTCTATCTTATTCTTACTTTTTTATTTCATTATATCAAAATATAGAGAATAAAAAGTAAAATAGAAGTGAATTGGAGATGGTAATTGAACGATTTGATGTTTTTAACTATGAGTTTAACTGCTTTGTTGGGGGCTCAAGAGTCAAGTGACAATACTATCACAAACTTTCACTTAATGCCACATATGTCCTATCTTTTACACTATGAGCCCCTCGAGGCATTTTTGTAAACTTTCCAACAACCACATAATATTATTGGCCAAAATAATATCTTACGGTAGCTTTCCATATAAAATTTGAGTAAAACTAAATGGCATAACACTTTTTTGGCGCGATCTGGCGTGACACTGCGAAATGACAGAAATAGCCTTTTAGCTTTTGGCTCCAAAACCACCTAAATTTCCCTCCAAAAAAAAAGAAAATCACCTTTGACATTTTTTTTTATTTACTTTACTCATTTTATTTCATTTACTTGACTCTTTCAATATCTTTACTTTCTTCTTTACTTAATTCATTTTATCTCTCATTCTATAAAATGTTTCTTAATTTTTTTTATGTTTGGTTGGCTTAAATATTTTAGAAAATATTTCTCAAATAAACTTATTTTTCTCAAATAATAATTTTTTCCTTACCTCACTCCGTACCCCGACCCTCTCCATTCAAAAAAACAAAATTTTTAAAATTTTCTTTTTTTAAAAAAAAAATCAATTTATTTTGTTACTATACCCAAACTAGCCCCTCCCCGACAAAAAAAAATTAACAACTTAAAATTTTATTTTTGAAAACAGTTCAAAGTTAGATTTTTTTGATTTTTTTACCCCGCTTAACTCCTGACTGTCCACCCCCGCTTTCCACAAAAAAAAATTAAAATTTGTTTTTGAAAAAAATTATTAAATTTTCATTTTTTTAGTCCACACTTTCCCCAACCACCTACCACCCCCCCACCCCCCAAAAAAATTTGAAAAATTGTATTTATTTTTTTAAAATAAACATTTTATTCTTTTATATATATTGAAACTATTCGTGCTTTGCACGGTTGTAATGAAAATTAATAAATTAATTTATTTTATCATTGATAAAAAATAATTCTATGAATTACTAATATTTAATTATAATGAAGTAGTATGGAATATTTATATTCAAGCCAGTGACATAAAAGACAATGTAAATTTTTGCCTTCATATGAAACATGATATGTTTTTTCAATATGCTAAATAGACTTTATATGCATATGGTAGAACAAACAATTTAGAGGTCATATTTTGAAACAACAATCTATGTATTAAGTTGAAAACAATACATTTTTTTGTTTAAATCTTATCATTCTTTTGAGTACTTGATCATTTATGATAACATCAACTTTGATATTATTTTTTAAAAACTTTCACGTTACGTCTTTTTCATCACATTTGTTTACTATTTATATATTAAAGAAATATTTTTAAAAATTATAGCAATGAAACAAATAGGAGTTATTAATAATATTAAAGAGTGGAAGTTATAAAGAAGATAAGAGACATGAGTTATCATAACTTTAATATATAATATTATTATGACATTAAGTACATTAATCGTTGTGCATTGATTTTATTTGTAAAAATAAATAAATGACTGAAAATATAGTGGATAAAAATCACAAAAATAAGAAAAAGGATAAATAAATTTATTGCATAAAAGACGTGTCATGTTACAATCTCATCAAAGACCACAATTAAATAATATATAGGCATAGATTTTTATAATTATGTAGCTAAGACATAAAAAATAATTATCTACATTATTATATTCACAAAGTAATAAAAAATGAAAAGAAAACTTCTAAATACATTTCAAGCAAAAAAAGAATAGCGACAAAAACAAATTGTTACATATACATAAGAATAAACAATGATGTCATGTAATAATTTATTTCATCATATAACTTATTCTCATAATTCTAATAAGATAGTTATATTAATTATGTTTTACAATAAAAAGTAGGATCATGTAGGACTAAATGAGTAATGTTGTCAATATGTGTACTTAAGTTACTATAAATTACAAGTCAAAGTAAAAAAAAATCTCTAGTAAAAGTAATTCCTAACTATGCTTCAAAAAATATTCTTCTAAGTCTTCCTTCAAGAAAACATACAATAAATAAATAAATAAAGGAGAAAGTAATGCAATACAAGAATCACTTTTACAATTTTCATTATCAAATAAATATGAATTCTCATGCCAAATAAAAAAAATAATTATATTAAAAAAATTTAAACTATACTCGTAAGTTATGAAATTATCAAAACTAAAATTAAAGGGTATGAGTTATGAGTAGTTATTATTTATAAATATATTAAATTATAAAAATTTAAAATATTAGAAGTTATATTTGTCATTTTATAATAAAAAAAGGGCACAAAGAAATTCTCGACGAAAAAAATGTCAAATAACTTGAGTGTAAATTTAACTACCTTATACATGCTCTTAATAACAACAATTGCATGAATAATGTAAAAATCAAGCTAAAAAGATATCAAGAAAATATATAATAAATAAATAAATAAAGGAGAAAGTAATACAATACAAGCATCATTTCTACAACTTTCATTATAAAAAAAATATGAATTCAATAAATCGATTCATCAATTCATAATTCTTCGAACCCTTATCGTTATCGGTATTCATTTCACAAGCCAGTCTGCATTGAAGAATTTTATTCTTCAAGATTATATATATATATATATATATATATAATAACAATATTACTACTTTAAATATGAAATAATAGAATGATCATATTTATAAAGATAAAATGATGGAATATCATACGGTGTTTTAAATTGTAAATTAAATATTTAGGAGTTATGAATATGAAAAGTATGAGTTATGAATATTATTTAGAGTAAAAATGGAATAAATGAGTTGTGAATGTAAGACTTTAATAAAGCAAATAAAGGAGGAATAAAAACAAAATAAAGAAGAGAGGAAATAGTGCTTAATGTCTATAGTTACGTGGAAACTATTTCATGAAAATGGATATCAATCTTTGTTGTTTAAATGAATCTCAAAAAATAGTTTTAAATTTTCTAATAAATTATACAAATAGAAAAAATTAAGAAAAATGTCAAAAATTTAAATAAAAAGATTAATGAAATTGGAAGTTTTTTTAACAATCATACTAATTTATTGTGTATAAATTATTATATTCATTAATGAAGAATTGAGATGTCACTCCAAATTCCAATCATGCATTCTCCTTTCTTAATTACATTCAATTATTCTACTTTAATTAAGAAAATAGGGGAAAATAAAGAAAAATATCAAAAATAAAGGAGAAAAATAAATAAATACGAATGGTGGCCTTAGAGAGGTGTCACATCATATTGTGTATATATATATATATTATTTTTTATATCAGAACAAAAAAAAATTGTTCTAACAATATTAAATTAACGTACTCAACTAAATAAGATAATAACTTTTTAAAATATTTACATATAAATAATAAATATTATTTAATTTTAAATTTTAAATTTTGTTACTTTTTATAAAATTCAAGAGCGAGGTAAATGTTTTTATTCTATTGTTAAAAATAATAATAACATGGCCCGACATTTCATTAGGAGTGAGATTTATATTTTGAGGAAAATAGAAATAACTCGGTAATATTGTGGTCCTAAAAGAAACAAAAGTAATTACAAGACAAATTTTCAAACATGGATTATCTAAGGAATTTGCTCCCAAATTTCTTTTACGTCGCAATTCAATACTTTCTCCATCCCATATTAGTTGTGTTAGTTAGTTTATATATATATATTACTATATATAATAAGTGGGAATATCTACTACTTAGCACATGTCAAGTGTTGGATGATATGTGCTTAGATGGTGTTGTACATTCTTCTTTTATGGTTGTACCTTCAAAATTTATATTATTGGACAATTTAACACAATTAATTACCTACTACTTTATTAGCCGAAAAGTTTGACCTCATTTGGGCCCATTTATTATTTATATGTTTTCAATTTTCAATATATGTTGTCTATCTAATTCTTTTTTACAACCTTTTATTTTAAACTTCTTGAAATTTAATTACTTATTTATTACTCTCTATATGCACTTTTAATTGTTATGATTTCCTTTTTAGAGTCAAACTATAAGAATTTTAACTAATATTTTACAATGTGTTTTTTCATCATATTCATAGGCAAAAAATTACAATTTATAGTACTTTTTGTATAGATTTTGCATATTTTAATTTTTTGTTTAAAATATCTAATTAATACAATCTGATTTAACTTTGAAAATTAGTCAAATGGACTTTCAAAAAGCGCAACATGACAAATACAAGTGGACGGAGAGAGTATATTTTAGCTACAAAATATATTAGAGGTACAACTTTTTTTAAAATTTAAATTTTTATTGCGTTGACTCTTGAAATCTTATCATTGTCATATGAATTTGAACAAATTATATATTATTAAAAGTTACATAAAAGAATAATTAGCAACTAAAAATATTTTTAAATCACCAGGATATCAAAGGGAACGCTACATGTTGAGAAGGATAACAAATTTTATTCAAGAAAAAAATGTTAAAGGACTGAAAAGAATTCATAATTGAAAAATCTAAAAAAACCAAATGCTATCAAAAGTAAAACAAAACTTTTGCTAAACAGTATAGTACAGATGAGTATCGTCTTGTTTGATTTATATAATACAAATAAAGATTGAACATTTATATTCTAAATGAATACCACATTAAATATTCATTAAAATTATAGAAAATGGGATTGAGAAAAAGTGTAAGAGTAATGAAGGTAATTAAGAAAAAGTGACTATTGAAATGAATTGAAGTGAGTAATAGAAGCAATTTGTATTATAATTACTCATTCATTACATAAAATAAATATTAGTGTGGTCATGAATATGAAGAGAAGAAAATCAAATATTTAGAGTTGTTGAAAAAAAGAAAAAAAAGGTTCTAGGAGGATCAATATTAAATAGGTGCAAGTCATAGATAATTACTTCTTATAAAAAAATTAAATAATATTAGAAAAATACTTAAAGTATCAAAAATATTTATAATTTATAATTAGAAGAAGATTAAAAAAAAGGAATAATTTTGTAAGAGTACGTAGAAATTAGAGAGGTGTGAGTTACTCCTTGTAGACATATAAAGAGTCTTTGTTGTAAATGTTTCTTTATTTAATAAAATATTTATTTATTATAAATTTAATATTTTTTTTAACAATAAAATAATTAATTTAAATAAAAAAAAAGTCAAAAAATGGAGGAAAAAGATAAATGCAAATAGAGATCATAGAGATGTGCCACAAATGGAAAAGTCCCAATCAAGGAAGCTACATATATCATTTACAAATGACTTAAAAAGCATTAAAAATTACAATAATTATCAATTTAAAATATTTAAAAGCTATATAATAAAATACGTTCACTCTCAGAATTCTATCAGGCTCACATATATTGAGACAGAAAAAATAACACATATCATTTTAAAATTACCAAAAAAGTATTATAAATAATAATAATTAACAACTTAAAATATCTGAAAGACATTTTAAAAGTACGTTATTTGAAAGTTACATAAAAATATTATAAATCACAATAATTAATAACTTAAAACATTTTTTTAAAAAAATATGAAAATTTGGATGAGTCTCCGAATTTCATTTGTGTCACATAAATTGAGACAACAAAAATAACATATATTGGGTCCATTTTAATTTATTTGTCTTATTTTTTTTTGTTTTTTTTTTATATTTAAAAATTGCGTAAAAATACTATAAATCATGATAATTGACAATATAAAATATGTTTTAAAAAAAATACAAAAAATTCCACTGATTCTTGAAGTGAATCTATCGTAAAAATACTATAAATCATGATAATTGACAACATAAAATATTTCAAAAATGTTGTATGTGGTAGTCTTATTATGCCTTAAATAGCGTCAAAGAAAGTACAGATTTGTGATAAAAAAACTTATTCCTTTATCCACGCAAACAATCGCTTCAAAAACTCGATTATAAGCCCCAAAACATACCATTTATATTATTGGGCCCGTGCATAGCACGGGCAACATTATCTAGTATATATATATATATATATATATATTTATTAAATTACTTGTTTATTTATTAAATTAAAATAAAATTAGTTAAACTTTGTTCTCACTTTATCCCTACAATTAATACTCTTAAGGAAATATTATTAAAAAACTAATTTAACTAGAAAATAATGGATTCATTAAATGTTTTGAATTTCATGAAAATTAGTAGTGTTATTCTCAACGTGAAATATAATTATTGAAATTGTAAAATATTATTATTATTATTATTTTGTAGAGGTATTTAATTAATCAATAAATTAATAAATAATACTTTAAAGAATATTCTTAAAATTTAATGAATATACCTTATTTCCCCTCTTAAAAACAAGTGATACTAAAAAGGAAGAAGAATGGAAGAATAAACAACAATGAAAGATCAAAAAATTGGAAGAAAGAGTGAATAGAGTATTGAAGTGAATATAAATAAATGCTTCTTTGACCGTTGTTTTTATTGGGAAGGAAAAATTCTTGGACAATGTAATTTCTTGAAACCATCTAGTGATTTAAGATTTTTCTTTTAGTAGTTTTATTTTAGCGGGTACTTTGGGTACAACAAAAAAAATGAATTTACCTTATCACCTTTTCCATTTCTGCAAAATTACGACTTTGCCTTGAAAAAGAAAGGTCCTGCCATTTTGTGTCAAAAAGTGTCCTGCCAAATATATTTTTCGATAAAATTTTGCACACATTGGACCAATGTGCCCCTTAGATTATATCATCACCACATTTTTATTGTATCATACCATTGGTTATAACTATTATTGTAAACAATTAAAAAATAAAAAAATGCATGTAAAATATTTGATTGGCTTTCAAAATTCTATCAGTGCTACTTGAATTAAAATAGAGAAATAATATATATTATTTAAAAATTACGTAAAATATACAATAAATCATACCATTGATTATTACTATTATTATAAATAATTTTAAAATAAAAAATACATATAAAATATTTGATTGACTCTAGAAATTGTATGAGTGCCACATAGATTAAAATAGAGAAAATAACATATATTATTTAAAAATTATGTAAAATATACTATAAATCGTAATAATTAACAATTTAAATTTCTTAAAATCATACTAAAAATTCATTGTCTTTTTAAATTTAATCTTTATTACATACATTAAAATAAAACAAAAATAGCACGGGCTCCAATATCTAGTAATTAAATTTATTGATCACGTTTTTTTTGGCAATCAAACGTATTTTATTACTAAAAGTGTTAACATTCCGTATAATTATGTATTGATATGGTAACCAAACATTGAATACAACTAACAACCATTGCTTCAAAGACGACATTTCAAAGGAATCAAACTAGCACTAGGATGGTAATATAACCTTACTAGTTTGTTTGGACTTAGCCTCAAAATACAATAATTCCTTGCTATCTGTGGTAAACTGCAGCTGCAATGCTCATTCGAAAGATAATGACTGCTGACCTCTTTCCTCGTGCATTTATGTTGGCCCACTCCAATTTCTCTTACCAATTGTTAGCTGCATGGTCTAGTTATACCTTGCCAACATAACCATATGTTTTTGGAGAAATCAAATGTGAAAATGAGATGTTTACTTGACTCAATATGCCCACTGCATAAGATACTTTGTTGGTTAGCAGTGACACTCCATTTCATTAACCTATCCTTAGTATGTAGTATGTTCTTCAGTATACCTAATCTTGTTATGAATATCCATTTAGCTGCTTCAAGGTTGTTGCAAATGATCCTTTTACTGGAACCTTCTGAAAATCATCCCTCATTGTAATGTATAGCTTTTTGATGGAGTATTGTTGCATGTGTTGTCAACTCTTTTTCTTGAATTTCTTGATTTTATAGGTGTTTCTTTGTCTTCATTATCTTTTATATCATCAATGAAGCCTGAGAGGGTGAGAGGGGGTACAATCTCAAACCATTTACCCTTTTTGTATAATAGCAATGAACTCACTTCACCCATAAGGTGTCCTTCTTGTTGCGTGGGTTCCATAACAGCTTAATGATTGCAACTCTGTTCTAGATAGTAATATTTAGTATGTTATGATCTCATGTTATCCTAAGCATGCACGCCTTATCTCATGCAAGAAGAGCCTTCTTAGTACGTTCAACACCTCATGTCCACACAAATCTCTTACATTTTTGCTCTACAAGTTTTATGATTTTTGTTGGTAGAACAAAGATTTGAGACCAGTACACTTGAATTAAGAAGAACCCATTTATTGATCACGTTACTAAAGCAAAACTTTAATATTGAATACCGCTAAATGAATTCAAATCTCTCTAGAATAGTAATAATATTTGTGTACGCTCTACACTCTCCTAATATAAATGATTATTTGTCACGCCCCGAGCTTATACCCTGGACGGGACCGGCACTCGGAGATCATTTCTGGCCCCGAGTGAACCCTTGGCCTGGCTTTCTTAACTCAGTGGAAACTTAACTCAATAGCACAACTCAATGCAACGAAAGGTTATAAAACAACCAACTGATAAAATTTGGCCAAAAAGGCAACTCGAGTCTCAAAATAGAATATTTACATATATACATAGATGAGAGACTCAAAACTAACTGACTGACTGTCTATAAAACCTCTATAATACTGAGATGGATGTTGGGACAGACCCCGCAACATCCTAATAAAACAAAACTAGGAAAAACGAAATAACAGAGTCCTCCGGAACACAAGGAGGCTCACCACTGACTCTGGAGTGCTCAGCTGGATCAACGACGTGCAGGATGCTGATCCGGGGTACCCGTGTCTGCATCGTCATAATATGCAGGCCAACTGGCATCAGTACATTGAATGTACGAGTATGCGAGCTGGAAAGCTAAACCACAACTTAAGCTTGAAAAGAGTTAAAAAGGAACTCTTACCTTGGTTATGTTCAACTCATGAATAACTGAACTCAATATATAAAGCAATATGACACATGCAATATATAAAGCTTGTAAGACTATTAAAACGTGACATAAAAATCATATTAATAATATCATGAAAATACCATGCTTCCTCTCAAAGTCTACTTGTGCAATGCATGAATGAAGTCCCATACCCCCATCTATACTAAGCAGAACCCCTCGAGGAACCATGCAATTTCTACTGTGGGAGTTTCTCTAACCGACAACCACCACTTATGAAACTAAGTGGTGATACAACGTTT
>JAJOOH010022141.1:0-10423 GCA_029582605.1 Solanum gracilifrons | reverse complement strand
CCAGCCAAACCCAATAAACTCATAATATCGGTTGGAGATGTGGTTCTAGGCCAATTCTGCACTACCTATATTTTCTGGGTATCCACTCTACTTGCATCACCGAAAACAATGTGGCCTAAAAAAGCCACAGACTCAAGTCAAAACTCATATTACGAAAACTTAGCATAGAACTTTCTATCGTTTAGAGTTTGGAGAACTATTCTGAGATGGCTAGCATGATCTTCCTCATTCTTCGAATAGATTAGTATGTCATCAATGAATACGATAACAAACATATCTAAATAAGGCTTGAATACTTTATTCATAAGGTCCATGAATACTGCAGGCACATTGGACAAACAAAATGACATAACTAGGAACTCATAATGACCATAACGGGTCATGAATGTTGTCTTTGGAATGTCACATTCCCTTACCATCAACTGATGGTAACCTGATCTGAGGTCTATCTTAGAGAAACAAGTAGCACCCTGAAGTTGATAGAAGAGATCATCAATTCTTAGAAGGGGATACTTATTCTTGATGGTAACCTTGTTCAACTGACGGTAGTCTATACACATTCTAAGGTAACCATCATTCTTCCTCACAAATAAGATCGGAGCTCCCCAAGGTGAGACACTTAGTCGAATAAAACCCTTATCAAGGAGATCTTTCAACTGCTCGTTTAGATCTTTCAACTCTGTTGGAGCCATTCTATATGGCGGAATAGATATAAGACAAGTATATCGAAGAATATCTATGCCGAAGTCTATTTCTCTCAGGAGGGACTCCGGTAAATCATCTAGAAAGACTTCTGGAAACTCACTCACAATAGTACTGACCCAATAGGGGGTGTCTCTATACTGGAATCCTTAACTCGGACCAAATAATAGACACAACCCTTGGAAACTAACTTTCTCGCCTTTAGATACGAAATGAAATGACCCTTAGGCACTGGTGAACTACTACTCCACTCTAAAACTAGATTATTAGGAATTTGGAACTTAACAACTCGAGTTCTACAATTAATGAAGGCATAACAAGCATGAAGCCAGTCCATACCTAGAATGACATCAAAATTTACCATGTCTAACTCAACTAAATCAGCCATGGTGTCCTTGTGATTGATGGAAATGACACAATCACGATATACTCGCTCAACTAAAATAGACTCTCCAACAGGTGTAGAAACACAAAAGGGTTCATAAAGTTTCTCAGGAAAAACATCAAAATTATTTGAAACATAAGAAGTCACAAAAGATAAACTTGTGTAACATCTCGCAAGTTGAAATAACTAGGAAGAAGTTAAGAATTGGAAATAGCCATTTTTGGAAATAATATAAAAATCTGGAAAATTTGTTAAGTCTGTTACGTTAAGTTTTTGGTCAACTTAAAATGACCATAACTCCTAGATCAAGATGGGTTAGGTGTGTTTCCAGGTATTGTAGGATATATCTTGGAATAATCTTTCCAACGCCGCCGAGTTTGCATGATTCTAAGTTCGTATGAATGAGATATGACCATTTGAAATTGGACTGTTCAAATAAGGAAAGTCTAAGACCGGATTTTGGAAGGGTATTTTAGACTTTTTCTTATCTAATTATTTTAATCCATTTTTAGGAGTTTCATTGGGGTCAAATCAGATTTCAGTCAGTTTAGAAAAGTTAAAGTTCACGCTAGGGCTTGGAGAAAAGAGAAAATAGGAGAAAGGAGAAGAAAAATCAAGAATCATCAAGAACGTTCGAGTTTGATTGTGGATTTTGCCAAAGATTCAATCCTACGAGGTATGTGAGATCACATCTCATATAGCATTGGGTTATTTCACCCACGCACTAATCATAATTCAATTCAGTGAAGTTATATGGTTTTGAAAGTAAATCCTATGAGTTCTTGTTGAAGTTTCTTGAGATTGATTCATGTATTTAGGTCTGAATTCAAGTTAAATCTTGCATATATTGATGAATTAGTTGTTTCTAAGTTTTTGGGGAAAGAACCAAGTGAAAATAGGGGGTTTAAAGTTGAAAAACGAAGAAGAAAAGTCTGAGGCACCTGGGCAGGGACCTGGGGCGTCGCCCCTCTCATAGCCCTAAGAAATATTCTCTGATCTTTTGCCTCTGGGGCATCGCCCCTCTCAGAGCCCCAAGCAGAGGTCTCTGAACATTGGGCTTTGGCGCCCCACACCTTTCAGAGCGCCAAGGACGCCAGTTCACCCTATTTCCCCCCTTCTTTCTATTCTAGCTCCTTAGCAACGTACCTATGTTTTCTAGTTGATTCCAACACTCTAAGGTACGTCTAAACATCAAGAAATCATCCATAAGCATGAGATCATGAACCTTGAATCCATAATTCAATTCAAGGAAAGTTAAGAGTCTAGTCTAGAAATTAAGAAGCAAGTCAAGAGAATTCATAAAGTTTTCAAAAGTCTTTCACAAATGTTTTAACTTTGTCTTAAGACTTAAGTTTCAAGTTGACTAAAGAGTTAAGAGTAAAGTTCATTTATTCAAAGATTATACGAAACTAAGTATTCCCAAAAGTTAGAAATATTTTCACATTTGAGCAAGAAAGGGAACATCGATTCCAAGAGAGCTTTTAAGCTAAGTTTTGAGTAATTATCTCAAACCGAAGAAAGAAGTTTTGTTTTAAAAACATATGAGCTAAGTATATTTTGGGAGTAGTATTGAGCACCGATGTGGGGACGCGAGTTCGTAATAACTCAAGTCTCCATAAATCATGTAGTCATGATGAGTAGTGAATGATCATACTTTTTAGATGATTTCTTAACTGTTTTTTAGCATAGACTAATGGATCCACTTAGTTAAGACGTCATATATGATGGCAAAGTATAGGACAATACTAGCAGCGTGGGCAAGACGTTATATCACTACTTAGGCTCATAGTGGTGGTTGTCGGTTAGAGAAACTCCCACCTAAACTATATTACTTTATTATATGAGTAAATTTGAGTTTGTTATTGCATTTTCTTTAACGAACTAAGTTGTTTTCTACTGTTTTATAAAGCTTTCCATATATTGCATATGTTTTAGCGTTTATATTGAGTTAAGTTATTCATGAGTTGAGTAAAGCCAAGGTAAGTATTTCTTTCAGATTCCTTTCAAGCTTATGTTATATTTAGTTTTCCCCTCGCATACTCGTACATTCAATGTATTGATGTCATTTGGCTTGCATCATCTTATGATGCAGACACAGGTAACCAGGATCACCATCTAGCGCTTCGTTAATCCAATTGAGCACTCAGAGTCTGTTGGTGAGCCTCCTTGCTTTCCAGAGGGCTCATTTTATCATTTGCTTTCAGTATTTCATTGTTAGTATGATCGAGGGTCTTGTCCCGACATCCCTTTTTGTTCTAGAGGCTTCATAGACAGATAGTTATAGTTCTTTAGTCTTATTCATTTTAGTTTTATACATTTAAGACTTGAGTTGTCATTTTGGCTAAGTTATTATCTCTTAAGTTATTGCATGAGTTATATTTCTTATATTTATGTCTTCCGCTGAGTAAGTAAGCTAGGCCAAGGGTTCTCTTGGGGACAACAATGATTCTCGAGTGCCAGTCCCGCCCAGGGTGTAAGCTCGAGGCGTGACAACTTGCTCATAGGTCTATCAAAGCATAAACATCAAGAGTAAATGCTTTGATCATACCAGTGGCAATATCTGGAGAATTCTCTTGCTCTTGACGACTAGTGATCGCATAAAGGCGGTTTGTTTCTCCGCCAGTACCGAAAGTAGCTCCTCTAGGTGCAACCCTGTCTGGTGGAGCAACTGATGAAAATTGGGCTCTATTGCCCTCATTCCCATTACCTTGCCGGTTCTTAGGGCACTCTTTCATGAAGTAACCTTATTTTCCACACTTGAAAAAACCTATGGAGCCATCGCGATATTTACTTGGGTGGGTCCTACCACACTTAGCACATACAGGAGACCAGTTACCTCATTGTGCCACACTACCCTGAGATAGTGCAGGTCTAGCTCTCAAGTGCTGAGAATTCTGACTATTATACTCACTTTTGTTTCTGGGTGCAGGTACACTAGAAGATGATGGAGCAGGTCCCTTTTGCTTTTGCTGAAAGGACTAACGGTTTGCATTATTCCTCTGCTGCCCGGACTCATTCCCTGTCTTAGCCTTCTTGTTTCTAAACTCCTCTTTATCCCTCAGTTTCTCTTTCTCAACCTGCTGCACATAAACCATCAACATTGTTATATCCATATCCCCAATTAGCATGGTTGTCTTGCCCTCTTTGCTTGACAGACGGGATAACCCAGCAACAAAAAGACTCATCCTGCTTCCCATATCCGCAACCGGAAAGTTGGGTGAACTTCAAGTTGTACTCATGAACACTTAGTGAGTCCTGTTTAAGAGTGAGAAACTCTCGTACCTTGGCCTCTCTCACTTCTCAGGGAAAGAAACTCCCCAAGAAGGCCTCCTCAAAATAAGCCCAACTCGCGGGTGGTGCTCCCTTAGCTCTACCTTTCTTTCACTGGTCAAACCAAGTCCTAGCAACATTCTTCAAATACCTTTTGCAGTTCCTCAATAAAGTTCTTTGGATCCTACATGATTACTTACTTTAGAAAATTCTCGTGCAAAATTGAGTATAAACAACTATCTTTATAGCAAAAGATAATTTGATTTCGAGTAGTTAGAAGTATGATATGGTGTTTACTACAGGATTACTTACTTTAGAAAAATCTGAGTTCTAAAGCCAGATCAATCAAAAAGGAACATAAATGTTCATTTAGCTGAATCTTTTGACGAGCTTTACTACTTAAAATTATGAATGATCGCTGATAGCAAATAGGATCCTATAGATATGGCTCTAATATCATAATTGTTGCACAATCTTATGCTACATACACTTAAAAGTCTGTGATAGGGTTTACAGTTAGACACAAGCATTTAATATATTTATTTATGCATACTATGTTTTGAAGAGGAATAATTTATTTGATTGATAGTAAATGATTTTAAATGAAAGCCTCAAACATATATCATTTGCATGAGATAACTGCTAGGATGACAAGTTTTTTATTTCTATATGGTGTCACAGAAAGTTTTCATGGATAGTACAAAGTTAGCATTATGCATCTTAATTCCTTTGTGTTATGAAATTTGCACTACACCGACTCCTTTATAGCTCTATGTATTATATTTTTATGGAAAGCGTAATTTTTGTGCAGAAAACATACATGTTCTTTGTTTAGTATCATGCAATTGTTGTAGTTATCTTTAATACTATGTGGTCTTTATAGTTTTTAAGGAGCATTTGCTTTTTACTTTGGCATAATACATAAATTGGACCCTTAACTTGACTTCAAATTATAACTTTGACCTTTAACTCTGTAAGTGCACAAATAGGCACTTTAACTATCCAAAACTTAAACAAAAAAACACTCGGATCCTACCTGGCAAAATGCGTGAAATACACTCAAATTAGGCACGTCAGATGTAAAAATCGAGGGGGCCAACTGTAAAAAAAGCATTGAAAGGACAATTAAACCCTCTTTATATTTTTTTCAACAATTTTCCCCTCTTTTTTACATTATTTGTTGTTCACTGCAAAATGCAAGTGACATTTAATAATTATTACGAAATTTTTTTATAAAAGTTAATTTTTAACTAACCTTAAATAAATAGTTTTAAATTTTAAATTTGAATAAATTATATATATTTATATGGTAGTAAACGTTCATGTTAACTCTAAAATGAATACATCACTATTAATAAAGCTTGAAGTTTAAAGAAAAATCCTTAAATGACCAAAATAACCCTTAAACTCAATTTTAATCACAGAAAGCATACATGTCCACGGCGTGGTGGCTGATTCATCAACTAATTTTTTGTATGTGTTTTCAAAAATATTTTAGTTGCTAATTTGTTATAATTTATAAAATTCATTAACGTCATTTTCGAACAACTTATAGTATTGTTAACTTTCAATAATATATATTGTTCCATCTATTCAAATTCATGTGTCACCAATAGAATTTCAAGAGTCAACAAAAAATTTTCTAAAAAAAATATATTTTAATTATGATTTATAGTACTTTTAAATATAACGTATAGTGTGTTTGTAGGCTCTTATTAGATTGAAAAAATATTTTAAATTAGTAATTATTGTAATTAATAGTGTATATTACGTAATTTTCAAATTTGTAATAAAAATTTTTAAATATTAAGTCTAATAATTTATAGTATCTTAAATGTAATCTTTGAATACACACAAATTACAAAAAGAAATAAGACAAATAAATTATAAATTGAATAATTGACATTTTCAAATATTAATTTACCACAAAATGAAAGTGAAGGAAGAAGTTGTGAGGCAGAAATAAAGAGAAGGGAATGGAATTAGTGAGGTGGGGTCCATATCCATTGAAAGAGATTGAAATTTATGCATGGCAAATTGAAAATGTGTCAAATAGACAGGAAAACGGGCCCACATGCATTGAATTAGTTGGCAGCCATTGAGTGGGTCACTAATATACGTGGGAGCGTTTGCATTTCACGTTTTTTGCTCCGAAAATCGTGTGTTTATTTATTTAAAGGTAGGATAGTTAAAGTGCCTATTTGTGCATTATGAAAGTTGAAGGTCAAAGTTAAAATTTGAAGTCAAGTTTAAGGGCCAATATATGTATTATGCCTTTTACTTTTTACAGGTCTTGAAGACTTGAAGTTGCAAGTGAAGATACAAGGTTTGAAGAGTTGATACAAATAACAAATTATATTTTTTCTAGGACATTTGGGACAAAATTTTTATTTCTTGCTAGGTAGTCTGTAAACAAAATATGGCTGTACAATTAATAGTGGAATGTTTATAATTTTTGGTTTCAATTCATTACTAATTGTGTATTAGTACGTAAATGTACATTTATTAACAATAATTTTATTTATGTGATTGTGATTATCTTTGTATATATTGAAAAAAATATATATATAATATATGGACCACATTTTATGATTTACAAATGGAATTTTAACGGACCAGATTTCTTGTACTTATGTTTTTAGGACCAGAACACTGGTCCAACGTGACTTCACGACCAACTTTTTCTAGTTCCTAAAGAGATTTTAGCGACCAGATGTTAGATCCCGTCGTAATTGATCTTTAGCGAAGATGCCTATATGGACAGGTAGCGACCAGACTTTTCTGGTCGCTATTGCGCTTTAGAGAGCAGAATTGGACTTTTAGAGACCATTTTTCCCTTCGTTATTGGACAGTTTTCTTGTAGTGTTATAAAGCATATCCTGAATCGTATCAAATCTACATGATGCTAGATTTGGTTTTGTGCCAAATGATGGTAGTGTGCTCCGTGTGGGAAAATATCTTCTAAGAAAAGAAACATTACATGGGAGTAGCAAATAGTACGTAGTACATAAATGAAAAGACGCATTAAATAATAATTGTGAAATTATAAACTACTAAATCAACCTTATTTCCATATTCCTTGAAGTTGCCATGCAATGTCAGTGAACGTTCGTAGTGAAACCCAGCCTTCTCCAAAACCCTGTGAGAAGCCTTGTTCTCCAAAATAGCATAGGCTATAATCTTTACTATTTGAGGGAAGTCATTGAACACTTGAGGGATTGCCATCTTGAGTGCCTTTGTAGCAATTCCCTGTCCCCAATACTTAGCTCCAATTGCGTAACCTATCTCTGCAACTTCAATATCCTCCTCAGGAAAATCATCTGGCATGGCCGGATGGAATACCCATAGGAATCCAATGGATCGATCATCGATGCATATTGATACATGCCAAGGTTTAGGTATACACACTTTCTTGATGAAACTCAAGACTTCTTCTTTTGTGCTCAAAGTATCCCATCGGATGGTACGAGTTACACGTTTATCGCTTGCCCATAACAATATATCATCAACATCTGTTAATCTAAATGGACGCAAACTAATTCTTGACGACTCCATTGTATTGAGATCACAAAAGTATTTGAAGCAAAAGGGCTATTTGAAGTGGAATTAAAGGAAGTATTTGTTGTTTTGGGCTACTAATTAAGGTGTTGAATTTATAGCTGAAATATAGAGAGGAGATGCGTAGGAGAATTATCCCCATATGCCAAGTTGTGGAGGAGAATTATCAAATAAATTCAGCTCATGTTTCACGTGATATTCCTTCATTCCATTTTTAATTTTCATAGTTTCCTTTTTTAGTGTCAATCGATAAGAATTTTAACTAACATTTTACAATGTATTTTTTCATCATATTGATATTTAAAAATTGCAATTTATAGTCATTTAACTTTGTTTTATACTTGTTAATAAAATTATATAATTAGAAAAGGCTCATTTTATCTCCTTAACATTTTGAATTTGAAAAATAAATATTATGATGCCTCAGAACCAAACAAAATAGCAAAAATCTACCTAGTTGTTGAGGACCAAAGATCAAAAGTATCATGTGGTGTAGAATAATTAGACATTAAAACGTTTCTTTTGATTAGAGTCGTCAATATGGGCTAGGTCCCACCTCATCTTTATCCCAAAATATGGAGCTCCCCCCATCTTCATCTCCACCACCACACACATCCCTACCCTCTACCTTCACCTCTTATAGTATTTGTCTAAATTATATAAAAATGCTTTTAGGATCATAATTTTTGTCAACCTATCAAAAACAAGAAAATAAATAAGAAACATATTTATTTTCCTACAAATCATTCTAATATATATATATATATATATATATATATATGTCACAAATGGAAAAGTCTCAATCTTAAACATTATATATTATACTTGGGCCTAAACTCCCTTTTATTATATAGTAGAAAATATAAATATATATGTGGGCTCTAGTAATTCCACATGTCAAGTTAATGGATAGCTTCAACTCCCATAAGAGAAAATATATATTATATAGTAGAAAAAATCATAAACTCCCTCTATATTATATTATATATTATATAAACTCCCTTATAGTAGAAAAATAAATATATATTATATAGTAGAAAAAATGATTTTAGAATGATTTGTAGGAAAATAAATATGTTTCTTATTTATTTTCTTGTTTTTGATAGGTTGACAAAAATTATGATCCTAAAAGCATTTTTATATAATTTAGACAAATACTATAAGAGGTGAAGGTAGAGGGTAGGGATGTGTGTGGTGGTGGAGATGAAGATGGGGGGAGCTCCATATTTTGGGATAAAGATGAGGTGTGGTTGAAAACGGAGGAAGACATTATCAATAATATCATGTGTAATTGTTTTTTTTCATACGTCTTTTATAGAAATCATTTCCTCATTTTAAAAGGATAAAAAATTATTTTCTAGAGAAAATATATTGCAAAGATTTTAACTGATCAAATATAGAAAAATTAACATTTTACATAACGAACACCACCTTAGATCCATCAAATTTTTTTTTCTAATTTCACGTAAAAACAAACTTAACAAAAAAAAATTAATCATAACAAAATGGTTATTTTCCTACAAATCATTCTAAAATAATTTTTTTTTAATCTTAACAAACACATCCTAAGTAATTATTAATCATATACTCATAGTATTGCATACTAAAAATTGAATACGCTCTCGATCCATGAATAGATACTGATTGTCAAATAATAAATTATTATATTCATAGAAACATTATACCATTAGATACTTAAATTAAAGCGACACTTTATACACATATAGAGTATTACTATTATATATTAGCGAAAGATGATACATTTTTTTCAATAGCCATCAAGGTTCTTATTTTTAGTTTTTTTACCAAAAACATATTACGGAATAATTTTATTAATTATATTTTAAAATTTATTAATGATATATCATTGTTAAAATAACAATTAGGATAAAAATAAAGAAAATGTGCATACTCTTCTAATTAATTTAATTTTAGACTCTCAATTACCTAGGAGTGGCCCCGTGACACGGGCACAATGTTATAAAAATTTGAAATTGTTACTATATATCTTTGTTAAAACAACAAATATTCAGATAAATATGTATATTTATTTATTTTTCAAATAAAAATGAAGAACTGTTAATATCCTAACTAAAGTCAAAACTTTTAATTATTTAAGAAATATAGCAAGACTAAGATATTTTTCAACCTTATCATGATAAAAGTTGAATTTATTATCCTTTTCATTAAATTTTATATGATATTATTTTTTCTATAAAATCATTATATATGTTTTAATAATTTAAATTTAAATTTCAAAAAATTATCATTTAACTTTAAAGATTTTATTTTATCAAAATCTTGTACATTGAAACATATAGTTATGAACCCGACTTAGTAAATATCTCTTTGAATTTCATTTTACTTGGTCCATGTTGACTTGACATAACTCATAAGAGAATATTTATTAGAAATTTATTTATCATATATTAATTTTATTAATTATGCATTGAAAGTTAAATTTGACTATTAGTATTTAATATAGTTACTTAATCATAAAGTCAATAA
>JAJOOH010022140.1:0-16490 GCA_029582605.1 Solanum gracilifrons | reverse complement strand
GGACCAAGGTGCGGGGTGAAATTCTCTAGATGCCGGACCAAGGATTTAGAGATACCTAACTTATCACTTTGCATGTAATACACTAGAAAAGGATTGTTGTTACTAGGATTGTTGCGTTATGAGATTGTGGGGAACACGTATACCCTAGTTATTTCTCTTATCTTGATAACAACCTAAGTTGAGTTTGATTGTTGATTACTTATTAAGTTCTTGCCATTTGTTTTACACAAACACAACCCCCCTTTTATTATCTGTTTCTGGAAATAACTTGACTAATTGAAAATAATTGTTAGTTAAAGAAAAGTCTAAACCATTTTCCTCGTGGGATCGATCCCAACCTACAAGTTGGGTTCTTTACTTGATAACGATCGCTTATACTTCTGTAAGGAGGTGTAATTTGAGCGTATCACTATTCAATACCATGTTTTAATTATTTTCCATTGGATCTGATCACTCGTAGGACTTGACCATTTACTTTGATTGAGCTTGAAAAAAGCAATTGAGGTTGGAAAAGATTGATTAATGCTTACTTGAGGCGTAATTACTCATTTAATGGATTGGAGCTAAAAATGGTGAAATCCTTAAAATGTGCAAAATTGGACCATCTTTGTTTCCACTTAGCTAGAATTGAAAGATCTAGTTGAGATATATTTGCCTACGATCGAAAGATATATGGTATTGATTTAGATTACAAATCGACTCATTAGGCTTGTTGTACATGCATCGCAAATGGAGGAAAAATTAAGAGACATTCTGATTTGAAATGTGAACCACCTGCTTGTTTCAACTTCCTATCAGTGGCACATATGTGGGAACGCAGGTGCGCCAAAGAGGAACCTATTAGGTTGATTTTAATGTAATTTTTTCACCTTTTTCCAATCTTTCGAAACATAAAAGTGGGTTTTTGTCCTCCTCTCATCCACATTCATCAAGGTAAAGTCTTATCTAAAGAATTTCAAGTTCCTAATCAAATTTCTTCATCTAATCTTTAATTGATAATAGAAATCTCAATCTTTGGCCACAGAATTTGGGTGAATCGAATTCTAGAATTTCGAAAACGACTTCATGATAGTTCTTCCTCAAGTTAGGATTCTTCATCAAGATTGGTTATGACTTTAAAATATGTAAGACTATCATAGTAAGTGATTTAACATTTCAAGAACACCTCATCCAATTCAAGGTGTTAACTATCGTAAATTAGTATAAAACCCAACTAAATGAGTTGGGGTCGAATCCCATAGGAAGTGGTATGTGTTTAAAATTCAATTAAAAAAATATGAATGCGATCTAATCACCCATAGGAAAAAACATTTTCGAAAAAAACATTACACAAATTAAAAGGGATGACATGAATGTCAGATGGGGAGGGAGGTTTGGTTTAGTTATCAACTACAGAAGTCACCAAAACTATGAAATAACAATAGGGAGAAAGATTCTCGTGATGTGATTGATTATAGGCAAATATAGCCATATGAGTAATTGCAACTACTAGTAAATACCTAAATATCAGTGAGTAGGCTAGACTATAAGGAGGATAATTTTCTCTCGAACAACTACCCCGAATCAAGTGATTTCTTTCGAACATCAACAAGCATGACAATGAAAGACTGCCCAAACCTTAATCAATTTACTCTCTCGAGCTAAATGTGTGTGATTGGGTTTAGGATTCACTCTCTAGAGCTGATCCTAGGTCAACCCAATACCCACAAACCATTAATCAATAATCATAGTTCTAAAATCTCTCTCGAGCAAGCCAAGATCACAAATATAGAACTGCATTTGCAACTACAATTCTTAAATTAAACCACAAGGTTTATTCAAAATCATTCCATTCGGGATCTTTTAATCTGTCAAAATGTCGCATTTCTAAATTTTTGCCAGGCCCTCCTGGAATTCCTTCCAAAGCCTGTTGAATAATCTTTATGGATTTTGTCATTTGACTGATTCGTACTAAGTAACGAGCTAATGAATCACCTTCTCATTGCCATTGAACCTGCCAATCAAATTCATCGTAAGACTTATAATGATCAACTTTACAAAGATCCCATCCTATTTCGGATGCTCGTAATGATTAAACTCACTTTTAAATAGCATTTAAACTAGCAATTAGCAATACCCATAAACTATTTCAGCCTATAATCACATGATCATACCCCAAGAATTGGGGTTTTAGCTAAACATCATAAACAGATAAAAACCATTACTGAATCGATTATCCATCAATTGGGTAAGAGAGATTTAGTCTTTACAATGCTCAATTAGAAGAAAATCTGAAAACCCACTTCCAACTTCTCCAAATCGAATTTTTCAAATTTTCAAAGCTAAGGAAAACTCTAGAGAAAAGTCTTCTAAAACGAAGTTAGTTTTTCAGCATAAGTTCTAATGTCTAAAACGATTAGATAGATACTAGACTAAATGTTCAAAATTTAATTTGTTGTCGTTGAAAATAATCTACGAAATCCCCTTTGGCGAAGTAAGTCGGGATTGCCGAACCACTTGGTGAGCTGCCCTTTGATCTCTTCCATCGCATTTTCTCCCTGACATTCAGCATTCTAAAGGTCTGTAACTTTCGGTGATCTATCTTGGCTTCGAGGAACTACTCGGGGATACGCCAACTTCTCCTTTTCGTCGCCGACTTGGTTCTTTCCTTCAGGGCTTTGAACTCTAGAACTTTAGGCGGTCACATAGTCGCTCGGTGATTCGCCAAGTGACCTTAGCGATAACCAAGCTTGTCTTTCTTCATTCTCTCAGTTTGTTTTGTTCCTTTTATCCCATTAGTGTCCTTAGTTTGTTCCTCACTATATATACCTGAAAATCAAGGATTTAACATCAGTTTATGGCACAAATTAAGCATTTAAGGACAATATATCTATATAAACAAAGCCCTAATGAGTCCAAATCTTGGACTCATCAACACCCCCAACTTAAACTTTTGCTTGTCCTCAAGTAAAACTCAAGTTCAGTAGTTTAATAAGGATTTCTCAAATAGTGCTACATAAGACACAACATGAATGCACACACCAAGATTCAACTACTCATGCAATGATCAACTGTGCACTCAAAGATTTAAATTGTGACTCACCATTATCAGAGATGCTCAAGTACACAATACTTGCTTCAAATGAAAGTTCAAGCTCAACAAAGGTACTCAAATGCCCTAAAAAACAAAGATGATTCCATATTCACACAATTTCTCAACAGTTTATAGTTCCGGAATCACATACGACTCTCACACTCACAAAGATGACCACGTGCATGAGTTCACCCATATGCTTGCCTTTATTTTTTAATCAACATTCATTTCAGCTCACTCAAGATCAAAATGGTCTTTTCAAGGTTTGTAACGGCTCTGAGTAAAAAGGTATGGTCATTTAGGCTCAATGGCTGCTACCCTCATGAAATGTGGTCTGAACATTACTTTCTTCCATTTCTTCAATATTATGATCATTTTCATAATTCGCCCCATTATTCACTTTCACATGGACTGCGGATACCCCATTTCTTTTGCAATTTTCATCATTTATTTCACAACTTTTTCATTCTTTTTTTCTTTTTCTTTTCTTATTTTTTTTATATGGAGGGGTTCCATCTTTTTCAAAACCATTTCTCAAAAGGGGATTTTTCACACTTCTTGAATTGCCTTCTCTTTTCACCAAATCCCCAATTTAGGCTATTGGCCTAAGTTGGCTAATCAAACAAACCACACTTCATGAGAGTTATGGGTGAATGGGTAAAAAAGGGTCACAATTGTTCCAGTTTCTTCCAAGAAAAGGATAAGGCTCAAAGGGGTTCAAGCAAGGTTCCCACATCTCACAAGGTTGGCCACAAAAAGAGGTATATAGTCAAATTGTTTCACTCTTTGAATTTGTTGCTCAAGATCATTTCAAGAGCTTGCATCACTTAGTCAGCCGGACCAACGGGGAAAATTCTCAATGCTATCACACAATGTTCAAGGTAAGCTCATCACACAAGGAATTGACACCAATATCAAACGAGACTCCACACTTTCAAGCTAGTGTTCCAGGTTCATCATAAGAGACTCATTCGATAACCGGCTAGTCACAACGAGATGCAAAAAGTTCACACATTGTCTATGCAACTTCATTTGGCCTCATCGTAGCAGCACATCCATTTCGTTTAATTAAGAGCACTATTCAAGTCATCAGTATTGATCATAACCGACACTCAAATTTACAAAAGAACAACCACAATCACACACAAAAGAGATGGCACAAAATTTTCAAAATGGGTGAAAGCCACTTCCATTCAAAACAAGGAGCCACAAGCTCAAATATCTATAAGATAGAATCAAGACACAATTAAAACACAAAACCCAATATATATACACAAAATGCAATCACAAGAGGTGGGTATGGAAATACCTCACCCCACCCACAAAAGAAAAGCAATTTTCCTCAAATGCAACTAAAAACAACCAAACTCAATAAAACAACCAGGAGGGAGGTAAAGAATGATCTTGTCTACTTAGTCGCTCCATCTGTCGGGGCATCAATGCCCGGTGTAACATCAGTTGTACCCGCACTCGACCCAGCCATAGTGGTGTCTCTCTAGGAGGTTTGTAAGGAAATCTCAAACATAGCACCCTCCAAGTTGGCTAGATCATCATACACAACCTCATCTCGCTCCCCAAGCTGCTCTTTATCGGTCTCAGCTTCTGATTCAGCAACAGCCACATCATCCATAGGCTCATCTTCGGTGGTAGCCCGAGGCATATGTGTCCCACAACAAAGGATACTTGTCCACCACACCATCCGTGGACAATATATTTTCTTCAAGAATGGTCCTCAGTCCCTCGGCCTTTAGCTTGTTGAGTAGCCGGGGAGGAGGTGAACTGGTGGTGTTGGTGCCACGACCCAGAGTTACCCCCTAGAAACAACACGGCGTACATGACCCTGAAAGGGGTCTCATACAAGCCTCTAGCATCATCATAACAGAAGACATAGAAATAATGCGGAAAAACATAAACTTTTACAATAGAAGCCAAACTTCATTTTTGGTAATTGAAAATCATATGAATCTAGACTTTGTCACATTTACCATCTAAAACATAGGAATACGAAGTTTGGGACTTGGCCCTTTACATCAATAAAGTCTCAATATAAGAGAAGTACAATAAGAACTAAGAAATGGATAATCCTTCCTCGAACTTGAGGACTCACCACAACTTGAAGATAAGTAATCCAAGTCTTCTTCAAGAAAGGAGAGTGTATGTCACCTAGCCGGAACCTACACTTATCAAAATGTAGAAGAACAAGGGGTTAGCAAAAATATGTACTAAGTATGGAAACATGCATAAAATCCTTTAAATATGATAAAAAGGACATTTTAGTTGAAAAGTATGCATTTATCAAGTTTGGAAATCAACATGCAATTTCAATGTAAAAGACAAGCTATAATCACATTTACACTTATAACATAATAACACCAATACCTTAGCAACCCCTAAGGAACATTTGTGCAATGTATGGTTGGCATCCCATAATAGCAACCATACTAAGTACTCCCTTGAAGCTACCTTAGTCATACATATCATCTTTAGACCTCATCATAAACAATAGACATCAATAAATAACTAGTCATGTGCTTGACTTGAACATAAGCAAATTCATTCATAGCAACTATCCATTCAGCATACATGCATAAATTCATATCTCATCATAACATAAAGGAACCATCCCATAACATCCTACTAAGTCTACTTGTGCAATGTAAAAGTAAAGTCCCATACCTCCACTCCTACTAAGTAAACTCACCAAGAAGTCATAGTGTAGTTCATATCTCTTACATTATCTTATCATGTAGGGAAGAATAGCCATAACCGACATAGACCATGTGAGCTACATGGAATCCGGTGTCATGTAACCCCACACCAAAAGAAGGTGTCCTACTTGCCTAAGGTAGAACTAAATGTGTTATCTTTTAGGTGGATCCACTAGCTAAGTCCTATGTTGGCACATAGTTATGGGATAGGGAGATTGCTTCTAGAAAACCGACCTATTTCATTAGCGGAGGAGCTTCCATCTCATGAGTTTACTTTAGATGACTCGACCTATTGCATTGACAGAAGGTCCTTTACCTCATTGTCCATATCTACTTGGTACTAAACATTATCTCCCAAATTACACATAATTAGTCATTGAATTGTATTTACATGTGTGAAGGAGTGCTCTACCATTCATTCAATACGATTCATAAAATAGCCCATAGACTCATTTAGGTGAGAACTAACTTTCAACCTTAGAATCATCTTTATTATGTGAGTAAACCTTTCACATTATTGTTCATAGTGTTTTCATGAGAAATAGCCTTTCAATCAACACAACAACATCATCATAATCCTAGACAAGTCATACATGAACATGTGTAAGGGTAAGGGGAGCATAGCCTTTCAACAATACCTCAAAATACACAATATTCATAGGATCTATACCTTTCAAGTGAATCATAAGTTCACATACAATTTTCCTCAATCATCAACAATCCTTCACAATTTACCCTTTTCAAGGGTCATGAACCAAGTCTCACAATCACACTTAGAAATACTACTTTAAGAATGAATAAAACAAGATTCAATAACTAGATTAACATAGACACAATTCATAGTATTCATCTTGCATCAATACACCCATCACAATTCATGAAATTGGGGTCATGGGGTAGTTCATGGGTTCATGGGGAGTTTTACTATAAAAATCACCATTAAACGTCAAATCATCCATAATATAAGACAAATAACATAATGAAATCATTTTTTTATGAAGAACCCATGGTTAGAATGAGAACCCTAGTTTTTAAACAATAGCCCAAATTTTGAAATTAGAGTTGAAGGGCTTCATGGAGAAAATTGTTCCATGAATCAAGGTTCCCATACCTTAATTGAAGCTTTGCCCATGAATTGAAGTTGACAAGATTGATTCTTGAGCCCTAATCTTCAAGTTCTTGGTGTTCTTCAATGGAGGAACTTCTAGAGAGAGAACTATTGAGAGGAGAGGATTTAGTGAAATATTTGGGTGTTTGTGAATAATGACCAAGTCTTGTGAATTTTGACTTAAAACCAATATGTAATTCACCCCTAAATACCCAAAACATCCCCACTTTAATTGGACTTAAAAAGTAAAAGACTTAAATGACCCTCACTTAAAGACCCCGTCCAGGTGTCACTCCTATCTTCACGAGCCGTGGTGAGGACTACGGCTCGTGGTCCCTCTCGTGAAGATTTGGGGCAGTGTCTAGAGTTTGGTGGCATTTGGCTCATGAGTCAAAGTCATCTCCACGGGCCTCTTCACGGCTTATGAAGTGGACCACGACACGTGGTCATCCCCATGGAGGGTTGAGGTAGAAGCCTTGCCACTTGGGGCCTTTTGCTCACTTGCCTAAGGCAACTCCGTAAGCACCTCCCATGGTCATGGTCATGACCAAGGACCGTGGTGATGGCCGTGAAGTTTGAGGCAGTAGCTAGGAAAATTAGTGGCCAAACATTCATGGCCAAGGCAAGACCACGCCAACCTTCATGAGTCGTGGTGAAGACCACGACTCGTGGTCCTTCTCATGAAGGTTGAGGCAGTATCTAAAGGCTAGGGGTAGCCTTGACATTTGGTTTTGGCTTGGCCCCTTGGCCATGACACTTGCCTCATGGCCTTGATTTATATAACTCTCATTCAAGACGTTCATCCTCACGTTTAGGCTCTAGTATAACTTATCATTCTTCGGAGTGTTACAGTTGGAACCACCATATGTGCTGGAGCTGGCCCTGTATCAGCAGCAAGAGGGGTAGACCCCAAGATCCTAGACGGATCTTGACGAACCTCTGCAAGAATATCATGGGATCGCCGGGTCTGAAGTTGTTGGTCCTCAGTATCGGAAAATGAGGCCTGAGAATCAATAGAATCCCCATTAGTGCCAAAATTATGCTCCGATCTCTCAGCTATGGGAGCTATACCCTTGTCCTTGCCTCCCTTCGAAGGTGTTTTCTTCCCTTTTTTGGAGGAAGCAACAGCTCCCTCATTGATTCCAATGCCCCGTACTCATTTGCCAGGCAGAATTCCACACTCGACCTAGTTGGTCCTAGCCATATCTGTAAAACACATCAACAAGAGTTAGAAGAAGTTCATGAAAATTTGCAAACATCAAGTTGCAGAAAGACTCGCCGAACCAATCTGCGAGTCGCCGAGTCACTTTAGTGAGCCAGATCTGGCTCGCCAAAAGGATTAGCTTCAAATATTTCTAGAAATCAAGCAAGTCGGCTATATTAAGGGCTTTTCGGCGAATCGCCAACAGTACTCGGTGAGCTAAGACTAGCCCACCGAAAGTTACATAATGTTTTAGGGATTAGGGGTGCAAAAAGGGCAATCAAGAGACCTTTCGGCTAGTCGCCGATTGAACTCGGCGAGCTCAGGCTTCTTGCTGAAAATTACAGACTTTAACTCAGCCAAATTGAGAAATTAAGGGTGAACAAGAGGGAATTGACGATCCACCGAACGGTTCAGCGAACTCGACTCAGCTCACAAAACTGCCCAACGTGCCAAATTTAAACCCCATTTCCCAAATTCAAGCCCGCAGCCCCCGAAATCAAAATCAAATTACACACTTATGCAATTAAGACCAGACCCAATCGACCCATTCCTCCGGGGTACTCAGACTTCCCCCGATTGGGCAAAAATTGGTTATTTGAAAACTTTTGCCCTTAAAAATGACTTCAAATGCTCCACTATTGGGCAAAGTACATCATTTAGCACAATTGAGCGTTACTCAAACTTCACCCAACTAGACCAAACATAAATTAACTACAACCCAACAATTTATGATTAATTTTAACACACAAAACTTGGAAATTCAACACTTTAAGCAATTAGGCACAATTTTGAAACTAAAACAGGCACAACAACACATTAAATACGATTCCAACACAGGCCTAACACACAACAACATAATTTTACCAAATACATTGGAGTTCAACTACTAATCTAGAGTTCGGAGTTCGAAAAACCAATTTGGTTACCGAATGAAGAATTTGACATGCTAGGGGGTAATGTAATCCAAATCGAAATGCGAGATCAAGAGAAAAAAAGCAAGCGAAATAGCAAAAATACGGGAAATATGAAATGTGGGTGTGAGTGTACGGGGTCAGAAATGAGAGAATATGAAAGATTTTGAAATTTTAAATCGTTTGACCTTTTAAAACCTTTTAGTTTGCGGCCCTTTCGGTGGTATTAGTCGACCACGCCGAACCACTCAGCGATCCGCGGAGTGGTGACTTACCTCATCGAGTTTTACAGGACCTCCAGTCAATTTGAGGGTCTAAATGGCAGACAAAAGCGGGCTCGCTAACCTCTTCAGTGAGTTGTTGATTCATCCATTTGCCCACCGAGTTTTACAGACTTGCACCTATTATTTTTATGAGTCCAACAACAGTCCAAGTCGGGCTCACCGACCTCTTTGGCGAGTCACCGACTGGACTCTTGGCTTGACAATCTGCACATTTGCAAACACATTCCACCTTTCAACCCGCACAATCAACATCCGTTATTCAAAAACAAACACAAAGCATTAAAAACTTGGGTTGCCTCCCAAGAAGCGCCTTAGTTAACGTCGTGGCACGATGCAAGTACCCATTCAAGCTTCATTCTTGTGGTTTGTCATTTTATCACTAGGCAACCCCCTTTGTTGTCTTAGGCTAAGATGTGAAGAAATCTAATCCATTTAGGTCTCCAACTGCTTGATAGACACGGAATGAGAGGTCACCATCTAGTTGAGAGTCGATACACCTTCCTTCATTTCCTTCAAAACTGTATCACACCCTTCAACCTTGTTAAGAATGCATGAAAGCATATATTCAGTTCGGCCACCCTCAAAATTTTTGGGCTTTTGACGCTTGATTATCCATCAATTGGGTAAGAGAGATTTAGTCTTTACAGTGCTGAATTTGAAGAAAATCTGAAAACCCACTTCCAACTTCTCCAAATCGAATTTTTCAAATTTTCAAAGCTAAGGAAAACTCTAGAGAAAAGTTTTCTAAAACGAAGTTAGTTTTTCAGCATAAGTTCTAATGTCTAAAATGATTAGATAGATACTAGACTAAATGTTCAAAATTTAATTTGTTGTCGTTGAAAATAATCTACGAAATCCCCTTTGGCGAAGTAAGTCGGGATTGCCGAACCACTTGGTGAGCTGCCCTTTGATCTCTTCCATCGCATTTTCTCCCTGACATTCAGCATTCTAAAGGTCTGTAACTTTCGGCGATCTATCTTGGCTTCGAGGAACTACACGGGGATACGCCAACTTCTCCTTTTCGTCGCCGACTTGGTTCTTTCCTTTAGGGCTTTGAACTCTAGAACTTTAGGCGGTCACATAGCCACTCGGTGATTCGCCAAGTGACCGTGGCAATCACCAGGCTTGCCTTTCTTCATTCTTTCAGTTTATTTTGTTCTGTTTTGCCCGTTATTGTCCTTGCTTTGTTCCTCAATCTATGTACCTGAAAATCAAGGATTTAACATCAGTTTATGGCACAAATTAAGCATTTGAGGACACTAAATTTATATAAACAAAGCCCTAAATAAGTCCAAATCTCAGACTTATCAGTAAGGAACATAGTTCTTTCTCATGCCATACATCTAGAATTTTAGTTAGTAAGATTAAAGCTAGAGTTTTACTTTAAAGTCTATGATTTTGAATTGTCTTTATATTCAATTGTTGATCTTGACCGTATTATTGAAATTATTTAAGTTCATATCATTGATGATCTTTTATTTATAATTCATGCTTATATCTACCACATGAATCCTTCATAAATAAAGTTATTTAGAAAACCTTGTCACGATATATCATTTACATTATTTTCATGAGGAATGTCTATTAGAAGATTTAAAGCAATAAACAAAGAAAGAGTTTAGGAAAGTATTTTTAGTTTCAAGTACATTATTCAGGATGAGTTTCAAGAAAGTATACTTTGGCTCAACTAAATATTTCTGAAAGAAAGTATATTGTTTTTTTTAAAGAAAGCTTGTTCAACTTTAATGAAAGCATATCTCAGTTTTGAGAAAGCGTGATAAAAAATTTCTGAAAAGCATAGTTAGTTTTAAAGGATCTTTAGTTAATTAGTTCTAAAGAACTGTTTTGCACAAGGACTCAGAGAAAGAGATTATCAGTTTTTCCCTTAAGTTGGACACTTTTTCGTTATGTGGGACAACCTTAAGATTATTGAGTACTAGTGCATGGTTTCAAAGTAGTATCAACCTTTGAGATGGGTGAAGGTTCATATAATCCACACCCCCAAACTACCCTACTAGCTTATGATAGGATCATGTTGTTGATTCAGGCAACTCCTCATAAATCCCTTGTTAAGGGATCAAATATTGGATCCAGAATTTTTTTAATTTTTAGATATAGGGTTATTGAGTTTGTTTTCTATGTTATTGCATGATCATCTTTTAAAAAATTATGTACAGTTCTTGCGACATTTAGTATAATAGTAAATCAGTCTAAGGGTTCGCTTGGGACCAAGGACGATTTCGACTGTCGATCTCATCTACAATGTAGGCTCAAGGTGTGACTATCAAGCCACATATAAACTTATTATTCAAGACATCAACAACATTCACCTTACCAAGATGATAGAAAATATTCAAGTTGTAATATTTCAACAATTCTAGTCATCTCCTGTGCTTGAGATTCAATTCACGCTTCTTGAAAGTACTAGTAACGGTAGCCCAAGCGTTGCCCGGGCCCAATACGAACAAAATTACGTTGCAAAGGTTATAACAATGTGTTTTGCTTATAAGTAAAGCGGAGCAATTTATTTGTCTCGTAGATAAGTGCAACAGAATATTTTGATTGAGTCGAGTATGTCTCGATTGATCTGCATGAGGTAGAAAACAAGCTATAAGGAGAATCAATGAAAGTATTTGTAATATTTATTTCAATTGTGCACTGACAAAGTGCATATTGAAGCTAAGAGCATATAGTTCATCCATTTTTTTGGGAACAAGTATTTTGAAAATGAGAAGGCAAAAAGGAAAAGTAAAACAAGGAGTTGCAACTGTTTCTGAACCTCCTATTATGTAGTACTATTGTTTTAGAACACTAAATCAAACATTGAATCAATGAAACATTGTATGTGCTGATTATCCTTTGTATAGGCGTGGCTTGAATCTTCATAAGCCACTCAAAAAATTCAATGTTTGGTCCTGCACTTTATAGAGTATCATACTGGTTCCGCCATGTAAGCGAAGATGAATTAGGCATAAAGTTTTGGGATGTAGTAAGTGTCTTAAAATATTTTGCATTTGACATTTCAAAGTAAACATTCCAAATATGTCTGAGGAAAAAAAATAAAGATAGTGTCTTGTGTTGTTCAATATAATGACATAAAGATGGATAACTGATGCTTATCGTTACTAACGACACTAACCTATGGTACAAGTGTCTACGATCATCGATAATATAGTAACCCAACCAAGGGTTGGGGTCATGTCCCAAGGGAGTGGTAGTGAAAATAGTAGTTAATTAAAATTCCATTCTAATTAGTCATAGCTAAAGAGATTTGTGAATAAAAACATTGTAAATTTTGGGGGTGACACGAAAGTGTCAAATATAAAAAGGGGCTTTGTCACAAGTAGTAAAAACAACAAAAACAACAAGAAAATCAAGTAGGGGAAAAGTTCTTAGGGTGTGACCGCAATACAAGTTGAGATAAATAGTTGGGTACATGCTTTCGATAGGAAATTTGCAAGATAATAGTGACTAGGCTAAACTTTAGATGGAAATAAGTTCCCTCTCGGGCAACTTACCCTGTTTCAATGTGTTCCTCTCGGACACCCATTCGCCGCATGAAAGCTAGCCTACGCCTTACCTCACTCACTCTGTCGAGCTGAGTGTTAGGATATGGGACTAGGGCTCACCCTCTCGGGCTGAACCTCATGTCGACCCACTCCTTAGGCCATCAGTCTAGCGGTCTTGGTTTCGTGACCTGCCTCTTGGGGAAGCCGAAAACACATGGGTGGCTTTGTATTTGCAAATACAAACCCATTAAATTAAACCACAACCACTAGGTGAAATTACCATTAAAATACGTCTAACCTATCAGCAAGCAAGACCCAACAATAATATCAACAAATATTTGCTAAATCACACCCCAAGAATGAGGGTTTTTAGCCACACATCAAGAGATAACAAAATACACCTAAAATGATAATGAAATCAAATGGGTATAAGAAATCAAACCTTAAGTTAAGCAAAGGAAGAAGAATAGAGAAGACCACTTCCAACTTGGGGAAGATAAACTCCTTTCTTCGAGTCTCCCACAAAACCCTCTCCAACCTTGAGAGAAAAATACTAAAACTGATGTTCTAAAAGTGAAAATTAGAAATAATGTTTGGACCCTTAAAAAAAATAACTATGGCTAGTATTTATAGTTTTCAGATTTAATGTTGCGGCAGATCGTTCGGCAAGGTTAGTCACGATCGCCGAATGACTCAGTGAATCGCCCTTCTTCTGGTTTATCGCCTTTTGTGGTTTGCCTTAAGCATGTTTGTGTTCTGGACCATTGGGCGGTATAACATTGCTTCGCAAAACTGTTTGGCGAAGCGCTGACTGCTCCTTTCATTGCCTTTTTGATCCACTTCCTTTAGGGCTTCGCGTACTAGAACAAAGGGCGGAGTGCTTCCCTTCGGCGATTCGTCAAAAGTGATTGGTGAAGCTCAGGCTTCAGTTTTTACATTATTTCCAACCTTTTTGTTCCTTTTTGCGCCTAAGTATGCATGCTTCCGCTAAAACTTCAAATTCCTGAAACTTAATAGTTTTCATCATATATTGAAACAAAATAAGCATTTGAGGACACTATTTCTATTAAAATAAAGCCCTAAATGAATCCAATTTGTGGACTCATCAACACCCCCAACTTAAACTTTTGCTTGTCCTTAAGTGAAACTCAAGTTCAACAGTTCAAATAGACTGTCTTAAATATTGCTACACAAGACTCAATCATGAATATACACAACAAGACTCAAACTACTCATGTAAAGATCAATTGGGTACTCAAAGATTCAAATTTTGAGTGCCAGCACCTAGCTGTGTTGTCAGTAAGAAGGTTACCAAAGATTCTCATGCTCACAATACTTGCTACTAATGCAAGTTCAAGCTCAACCACTGTATCAGAATGCCCTCACACAAAGAATGATTCCATATTCACACACATAAGTTAATCAATTTAAGATCAGGAATCAGATGCAACGCTCACACTCAGAAAGAGGAACACAATGCATGTTTTTACCCATAGGTTTGCCCTTATTTTCCAATCGATCTTCGATCCGGCTTACTCAGTATCAAAAAGGTCTTTTCAAGGCTCGTAATGGGGCTGAGTGTAGAGGTATGGTCATTTAGGTTCAGTGGCTTTCATCCTCATGAAATGTGGTGCTCACAACATTTCCATTCCTTTTTCTTCATCAATCTCTTTAGTGCTCATAAGTCATCATATTACTCATTTTCCATGGATTGCTTGGGAAACCCAATTTCATTCGCACTTTATTTCATAACATTCTTTTTCATTTCTTTTCTTTTCTTTCTTTTTCTTCTCCCTTTCTTTTTATATGGAGGGTTTCCATTTCTCTGCAATACCATGGGTTAAGAGAGACTTCTTCTTGCACTTCTTGATTTCTTCCTTTTCCTTTTCACCACACCCCCAACTTAGGCTTTTGGCCTAAGTTGGGTATACACTAAACACATCTCAAGAGGATTATAGGTAGTGGATGAAGAAAGGTTTAAGTTTCATCAAGTTTCTTCGAAAGAAGGATAGGCTCAAAGGGTGCTCAAGAGAGGTTCACACACTCACTAAGGAGGTCACAAGAGAGGTATATGTCAAATTGGCTCACACTCTTCAAAAGCTGCCTAAGATCATCTCAAGAGCAAGCCTTACTCAATCAATTGGACTAATGGGGCAAATTCTAGGTGTATTCATGCATGGTTCAAGGTAAGCTCATCACACAAGGCATCGACACTAAAGTCAAACAAGACTCCACACTTTCGGTAGTGCGCAATGGTCATCACAAGAGAAGCTATTATGATACACGGCTAATCACAATGAGATTCAAAGAGTTCACATATTGTTTATGCAACTTCATTTGGTATCGTTGTAGATGCACATTCATGTTTGTTCAATTGAGAGCACTATTCAACTCATCGATATTTGAGCAAAACCGAGACTCGAATTTGTACAAGAACAACAACTTTCAACATAAGAGGTGGCGAAATTTTTTGAAAAATCAGAATTTTTTGGAAGGGTCAAAAGATTTTTGCAATTTAACAACATAAAGGAGCTACAAGCTCAAACATCCACAAAAAACAGTATTTAATATAATTAAAAACAGGCAACCCAACTATATACAAAAACACAAATGTCCATATCAAGCAAACAAGGTGAGCCTCACCCTACCACAATAAAATGTGTTTGTCCTCAAATGCAAATGAAAGTAATTCAGTGAGTAAAATAACATAATACAGAGAGAAAGGTAGAGAGATGTCCTGTTTATGTATCCTGTCCATCTGTCGGGGCGGCATGTTTCTTCCTTTTTACTTGAGGTTTGACTCTATTTTCTGCTTCGAGTATGATCCTTTGATGATTTCAGCATTGACAAATGAAGGCAATGTGGAGGCATTAGGCGGTCCGCTGAGTGGTTTAGCGAACTCTACACAGCTTTGCTAGCAATTGGTGCTCCTATTTTTCAACCCACTGCCTCGAAGGCTTTGCAGCTCTTGTCATCAAGCACACCACATCTTCACTCGAGTGTCGTCTCTGTCCATCATCATCATCATATCAACTCTGCATTTTGATTTCAAAGTCAACTAAGAGGGTATTTGGGGTGTGGATATTCTCCTCTTGCGGTGGCTACTCCAGAGTTGACTAGCTCGGCAACAATGCGATCCATTATCAGAGTTGGAGCACAGAATTTGCTTCACTTAAGAAGTGAAAGAAATATCTTTCACAACAATTGTAGACTCATAAATTTACATTTACACAACATGGGAAAACTACATACAAGAAATAGCAATATAATAAGATATATAACATATAAGATTTACAACGCTTCAACAAAAAAATCATTTATAGAAATTAAAAACTAAAGGAGGAAAAATTCAAAAGATCCCCAAAGAAGACCGATAAAATATGCTAAAGAATACAACTCTAAAATATACTCACCTGAGATAGGATGGAGGTATAAACTTGTTGACCACCATGGTGCAAATTTGAGAGAAAGAGACACTACTAAAAAACTGCCAAAAAGCGGCGGACGACGTCGCTCCATAAAGCGACGCCAAATGCCACACCGTCCATTACTTTTAAATAAAAAAATATTTTTTAAATTATTTTACAAAAAGCGACGTACGGCATCTCTTAGTCCGTGGTTTTTTTCCGCGGATTTTTGCGCCAAATATATATATATATATATATATATATATATAATAAAAAATTATTTATT
>JAJOOH010022138.1:0-11605 GCA_029582605.1 Solanum gracilifrons | reverse complement strand
TATATATATATATATATATAGTCTAACTTAAATTAGATAGTAGTACAATTCATTAAAGTTCTGTGTGCTGCCCTTTCTTCTCCCAAGAAACCCTAGCCTGCTTTTTTCCTTTCCAAGAAAAAAATCTTTCTCTCTTCTTTTTCAAGAAAAAAACTTTGAATTATTTGTTCTTTCCCATGGAGCCCTTCGCCTCCTCTCTGTTCTTGTACAAGAAAATAGATCTGCCTGCTCTCTCTCTAATCTTGTAAGCTTTGCCTCTTCATTATTCTTTTCCATGGAGCAGCCAGACCTTGTGACAACTTCGTCGTCGTCAACTTTCGCCGGCCATGAAATTGATCTCTTCTTCCCCAAATTTTTTTCTTGGCTTTGGTCAAAGTATCCGGATCGAATTGACCGAATCCGACACGCACCCCGCACCCGCACCAGTGTCGCGTCGAGACGGGTTCGGCCGCAAAAATGAAGAGTCCGCGCAACATAGACTACTACATAGATGGTTCAAAATTAATTTAAAGAGCCTTAAACCTCTTTAAAGAGCCAGGTACATTGATATTGGTCATAACATTGAGAATAACAAACAAATAACAAAAATGATCAGGACATCGACAATGATGGCGACAACAATGATTAAAAGCAGTAACAAAACTTAAGTCACTGCAGATACCTAGACCAACTGCAGAACCTTCATACTTCTCTCATATCTTAGATATAAAACCGAAGGCTTGCACTAGCACAAGAACATTGCACTATATCACTATGAACATCAAAAGAACATTACGAAAGAAGCCAGAAGGAATCCTGGTGGATGATGAGCAAAAAAGCCCCACCACCATCCAAAATATATTGTATCTTTCCAGTGAGAAAGAACGTCAAAGATACAATCATGCGTCCAAGCACCAAATGGAGAAAATTTTCTCTATAGCACTTGTGACGACTGACCAACCCACCTTCCATGAATAACAGTGTAAGCATTCGTTGGACCACCAGAAGTAGGTATCTTCCCCAATAAAATCCTGTGAGAATTGGAGTCAATTACTAAATGCCGCTTAATCCAAAGTTCACATGGGTTATGCTAATGCTAAAACCTCCGCTCTACGAAAAAACTCTGAGCTCTATTCGCAAGCAAAGCACGAACAGGAAGAAAAAAATAAAGCTGCATGACTTTCTGAGAACAATTTCTTAAATAAAGCGTTAAGACACCCAAAATTGTTTTAAGTACAGTAAAGAAAATGAAATGAGTAAAGTCTGCTTTCTAACTCCTAAGCTTTAAACATGATGCACCTCCTAAATCTGTCACTTTCCTTTTTCCTCTCTTGTCAGTTTCCTACAATAGCAAATCCATAAAATTCAAAGAAATTCAGACATCACATTTTAATGTTACCCAACTCCAACAATTTCCATCAATATGCGACAATCTACTTTATACTGTTTTAGCCTTGCTATTGATATCTGTTCACCAAACAATCACCACATTTATCCATTCCAATATTTGTGTCCCAAGTGTCACTAGTATATACAGGGAATTTGAAGTGTGAAGCACAAAGTATGACAGATACTTCAAAATAATCTGCTCCTGTGATCAAGAATGAACTGACTTCAAAATAATCTGTTCCTGTTATCAATAATGAACTGCCCAGTATATTTGTTGTCAAATCAAATTTATGTAGGACATTATTAAGCACTACAACACATATTGGAAGAAAAGAAAGCTGATTTCATCTTATTAACAATGGATTCCTCCACATATAACACTGTGAAACGAGATATATATAAGATTGCATTCCGTCTCAGTTTCGGAAATGGTAGTTTAAAGGTGAAACCATGAATAGGCAGAAGGATTGTTTCAGGATAGTGTTTAGAGACCTAAAAAAGATCTCCACAAATTTTTTGTTTAGCACTTTTACTTTACTTTCCTTGTTCTGCATTGAGGGAATTTCCTCCTCATGTTCTTCATTATCTTTTGGGTGAATCATTCTTTCAGGGTGTTGATTGAACATCTCAGCAATTAACAAAAATCTTGCCCGCATCTGATCCTAAGAGCAGCTAGGATTTCCAGAAGAAGTCATCATTTGATGAGAAATAAAAAGGTACATTGATAATTCAAGTGGAAGAAACTGATGCAGCTACTTTCAAAGTAACAGAAAGAAAAGCAAGGATTGGCACAATTTGATCCTTCTACAGCCAAATATTAATTTGTGGAAAGCCTTGTGAATTACTACACTTGCTTGCACCTATCTGCTATTTCCCGTCAGCAACCGAAACTTCTCCAATAGTACAAATCACTACGCTTTACCTCTTTCTATATGACTACATGGATTTTTTTTAACAAAGGTACCCTTCAGCCGAACAACATAGCAGTCTTCTGGATCAGGAGGTTAACCAACAAATATACCCAATACATAGATCATAGGTTGGTCAATTTTTCTGATTTGGTAAAACTTAAAAGCAGATTCTACCTCTCTTATTCTTACATCAAAAAAGCCCATTGTGGTGGTGTATTCAAGAATCAAGGGAGTTCTTAAGAATTACTACAATGTTGCACATGTGAGCAACGCTTGTTACATTCCCCTAGTCAGGCACAGCCAAGATCTGATGGGGCAGTGTGGGTCAACTTCCAAGTATAAGCCAGGAAATATATCTTTATAATGGTCAGAGTAGCTCAAGTAGAATCCAGGAAATATATTTTATAATGATCCGAGTAGCTTATCAAGAACTTGTTTTGAGTTCAATCAATGCTTGACCAAAAGATTAAGCCCGCTTAGTTTAGTACTATAGAACTAGTAGTCTTACAAAAAGAATGATAGTTTAGTAGTCTTATACAAATTTCAGAAGACAGGGAATTCAGATTCTTCCTACAAAACTATATGTTCTCAAGGTTTAATTATCAATGTCCTGGTCTAAGATACGACATGACAATAAATTCGAATGATTGTTTAGTAGTCTTATAAAAAAATTCAGAAGACAGGGAATTCAGATTCTTCCTACAAAACTATATGTTCTCAAGGTTTAATTATCAATGTCCTGGTCTAAGATAAGACATGACAATAAATTCTTAATTTTATTTATGATAATGGACAGTGAATACACACAGAATTCGCTCTAATACTACTTTTTGCACTCGGAGGTCACCTACCAGCCAAGTCAGCTTATTGGGTTATTGGTTGCTCCTTTAAAAGCTTAATAAGTTCACAGAAGCAGAGAGCTCGAAGCCTAATCGGTTATGCAACAATTCCTAACTACCCAATGGAGGTATTACAGGCACTTCTGCATTATCTCTCTTGAAAATGGTTTAATTCATAAAGGCCTGTAAGCCTGTAAGAAAAGTTGAAGGAAAATAATAAAGCACAAGTTAATGCAATAGGAATCATGAAAATATAGATGAACTGGCTAAGAAAATTGGGAAGGAAGATTAATCCACTCTAATAAACCAGCTAACTGGCAAAAAGTTACAACTCTTGAAGCAGCAAAATTTGATTGTTTAAGATGTCAAAGAAAACAAATAGCGAAATACTTGAGAGATGTGCCACGTAAGAAACTAACCTGTTATCGGCTTTCACAACACCAGAAGGTCCAGTATATTTAACTCGATCTCCTGTATGTAAATTAAAATGTAAATACAACAATGGAAACTACCATAACAAAGTAAAAACAAATACTCCTCAAAAGATGGTAAATTTTGCAGTTATCCAAATTGAATGTCATTTTGCTATTTCAAGTGTCAAACTCAAATACATAGCACTGAAGCTCCCAAATGATTCTTTAATGATCATCAATCATCTTCCAATTGAGTTACTATTGGAAAATTTGTGCTTTCAGTTCCTAAAGGCCTAAAATATTGACAAATTCTGATTTTCGTCCTTGTGATTTCTGGTCAAACACATAACGAATTGATATGTGCACTTTTTTTACTTTTTTTTTTTTTTGATGACAAGGGAAACCCGCAGCCGCTACCCTTTGGGTGCGCACAGGGTAAAACCCCCCCTCTTATGCAATAGCTCGCAGTTGATATGTGCACTTTTGATCCCTATTAATGTGAATCTTCAGAAACATAACGAATTATCAAGTGCTAAACCCTCTACTTTTTGATGAAGTGTGCTAAACCATTTGCTTAACGATGTGGTATGTCAAATTTGTATTGCTACTCCACATTTGAGGAAAAGATAATTCTAGAAATAGTAACATAACATATTTCCTATAAAGAGGCCAAAATTACACATCTTAGTTAATTGAATGTTAAATGTATTTAGCCAAATATTGCAAGGATCAAATTCAGAACTTATCAATAACGGAAGGACTAAAAGTGCAATTATCCTGTTAATGGAAAGGGGGCTATTAACATGAATATATCCAGAACCAACATAACTAATAACTATCACTACCACAAACTACTGATCGCTTGCTACTACTAATAACAAAGTTTTAGAAGGTACAAGAGTGAGAGTGACATGGAGGTCCAAAGGGTGCTTTAGACTTTTGGATCTTTCACTGTTGCCCTCCATCTCTGGTGCGCTCCTGAAATCGAACACTTTTTTCCACCCAAATGGGAATATGACGAATTTAATCCCGTCTTTTTCAATAAAAACCTCATTATAGGGCAATTGCAACCATCCCCTATTATCTAGATTGTTGCCCATTTCAAATGTTTCTTCAAATCTGTCTCTTCATCAGTTGAAACCCAGCCTCCTCACAGATTCCTGATCTCTTTGAAGGTAAGTTGAGACCAGAGTTATAATGGCACCCCCAAAGCTCGAATCCAAGTGGTGTTGGATTTTTGTATTGCTAGTACACATCCAATAACTGGGTTCCAATATTGGAGACTAACTTCGGTCTTCTTCCATTTCCACTCCCAAAATGATTTGTTCTGCCATATTTCTATTTGAAAAGAATCATCATGTTAGCCATATCATAAATGTTGATCCCAAATACAGCTTTCCACGTTATCGCGGTCCATCTCATGATGTCTGACAGTAAGGGGATCTCTGTTTCTCCCTCAATAAATGATGTAATAATGCACCTCTTGAACAAGCCACTTCCTTTTACTCCAGGGGATATCATGCTACTAATGTCTCCTTTGGAAGAGGTAACTGTTGAGTCTCGAAGGGTATTTGAGTGCCATTAACTCTCACCAGCTACTTTAGCACAAGAGAGGTCTTACTTAATTGATCTTGGATTCTGCCGGCATCTTAAGATTGGAGCATTGAAAGAACCTATCTATCTTAAATGCTGTCTCTTTCCACCCTTTTCCACCCTGCATTTAGGCTGATTCAGGGATAATACTAACTGATCTTTCCAAAGCATATAGCGAGACAATGCTCATATCTCTACCATGCTCATTCGCTTTCCTTGTGCAGAAAAACTCTGAAAGTTTCTCCTTATTATTCCACCTCCTGATTATAGTTTTCTCTTCTTTGGATGCTTCTTTAAGTATAGTGCAGATCCATCTCATGATCTTCATACTCATGGTTGATCTTCCCATCACGTTAAGGCTTCTCTCCACCCATTCATTCCAAGTGTCTCTACCTACTGTCCATCAAGTAATGTCAAAAAATCTGAAGCCTGCATTGAAGTAAATTCTGATTCCCTCCATCATGGAAATAGCACGGAAGCTCAGGCTGATATGCAAAGAAAGAAAGAAGGTTGAAAACTACCACAGAATGTGATTAGCTTAGGGTCAAGAAGAGGTGTTTCCGAGCTAATGGTCATATGAAAAGGGTTGAACCACCCTCTTGGGAAGTAGCAGAGAGGGAAGTTTGAGGCCTCATTTGTTTGCACTTAATGAAAGTCTCAATCATAATCATTCAGATCTTAGTCATTAAGTTTGTTTGTTTTCAAGGTCTGAAGCTTAATCATTCGGATCTTAATCTTTAGGCGTGTTTGTTTTTCTTATTTTATAACCACTTAATGAGTCTAAATAGGTATGAATGATCTACAACAAAGTCTTGATATCATTAAGATGTCTATTTAAAAATTTCTACAAAGATGACAGTTCACCGCTAATCCAACTATTTTCACCCACCACCCACAACTACTATAATCGTAATCACCACCACCTACCATCCTCAGCCCAACCACAACCAATTTTACCGCCAATCACCAAAATCAATTATCATCCCCGTTAGACATCATTTGCAATCATCACTACCGACCATTATTACATCCACTAATTACTATCAATAATTACAATCATTAGTCAATATTATGTATCGCTAACCGTCATCACCATTCACCATCGCCATTACTATCATTCCACTACTAATTATCAGCCACCACCAACAGCCACGATTAATCACTCCTGTCAAATACTATACCATAAGATACTATCTACAACCACCATCATCAGCCAACATCCATCTGAAATCGACACACACAATCACTATCATTTGTCATCACCACCACAACTGCCATATAAAAATTTAAAAATATTTTTTCATATAATATTAGATCAATTTAGTATTTCATTTGAATTTTATATTTATTATTTTAAACAGAGACATAATTTTATACATTCAGATGTTGAGAAAACAAACAGTCTTTAACTCTTAACTATTAGTATTCAAATCTTAATGTAGCATTTTAATATTCAAATGTGTATTCAGTTTTAGACCTTTAAATCTTAATGCACATCTTAATATTTAGATGTGCATTCAGATTCAGACATCTAACCTTAATGAAAACAAATGAGGCCTGAGAGTCTTAAGGTGTTTCAAGGAAAGAAGAACAAGAAGAGAGCAAGTGGAGGACGAGGAGTGTTTTTTAGTGAGAGAAATCTGGTAAGTAAAGTTATTCGTCCAAATCATCCCCACATTTCTTCATGATTAAGTTTCCTAGCTAGACTCAAGAGAATGCTCTCCCGCCTCACATACCTCTCAAAATCAAGATTGTTGCATGTCCAAATCAGTACCACCACATATTCATTGTTTATTTGGGTGATCTTACCTTTTCTTCTGTTAAAATGGGAGATATATTATTATATTGTAATATTCAAATGGGAGGCCTATTGTTACATTAGATGGATTGGACTTAACAACCCAAATTACAAAAAAAAATTGATAAGGCTAACATCACTTCTAGAACCAAACTAATCAAATCAAGCAATTTATTACCTCTCTAGTGACGAGGTTTGTTCTTTCCATCCTAATCAATACTATTTTTCTATTTACCCATCTAAAGGAACTAATTAATTCACTTCCCTTCTAACATATATAAACACGGTAGAGGTATCTTAACCAGCTTCTGCATACTGCCTATCCCACCGGATACCGACATCCACCCCACCATTACAAGAATGGGAATCTCTGATCAACCAACAACAACATACTCGGTATAGTCCCACAAGTAGGGTCTAGGGAGGATCGAGTGTACGCAAACCTTACCCCTACCTTGATAGAGAAGAAGTCCTAGGTTTGCAAAAACACCAAATAAACCCTAATATTGCCTTTTAATTATTAAATTAGATCTTTTTAAAAAACAAATAAAAAGGCAACGCCTTGTCGCCTGGCCTCGCCGCGTCGCCATTCGCCTTTCGCCGCGTCGCCATTCGCCTTTCGCCGCCCTTTCTGAACTCGCCACGCCTCACCAATAAAAGGCAACGAGGCATCGCCTTTTAAACTGATAATTTGGGCAATGGGATGAAATGGCTGGAAGATGAACTTACTCGGTCATTCCTTGAAAACTGACAAGAGAAGATGATTAAAAAAAAATTGCACCCAACGGTGTGGCATGGCACTCAATGAAGTGAGTGAAAATATTAAAGACCACGGTTCAAATCCCACCGGAAACAAAAAAGCTAGGTGTTTTTTTTTCATTTATCTAAGCAGTGGTAGGCAGAGTTACCCAATCCATGTACTGCTACTGCTAAGAGGTAGCAGATACGAGGTGGAATAGTCAAAGTGCATGCAAGCTGGCTGCGAGACCTCGTTATGAAAGAAAAAGAATGAATCAAGACTTTTTTATGCCACAAGTATATACAAATCTTTTGATCACAATATTCTAGAATCTACCATGATAGACCAGGATAGATATGAACCATTCTAGATCCACTTGACCAATTCTCATAGGTGTTGTTTAAGTAACATAAGGAATATACTAATAGAATAAGCAATGAATTTTTGCAAGCAAAGCTTTATGTGAGGTCAAAGAGAATTGAAATATTGTAACAGGTCGGTTTCATGAAACCGATAAGCCAAACAAAAAAACATGTTAGCACAGCCTATGAGGAATTCTTCAGCAACATAGCACTTTATACCTTTTTTGAAGGGACGTTGAGCTTTCTCTGATTGATCAACAGCATCCGGGGTTGATTCTGAGGAACTTTCAAGTTCTCCGGAAACTCTCTGCAATCCATGCAATGTTTAAAATCAAAACCATGAGAAATCCATTGAACATCCATACTCATGGATCTCTAATTACCGACATATTGTAGAAATTGGTAACAATCTAAAAACATGGATGTAATCTCAACCAGAGCATATTACATATGACTCTCAAAAAAAGTTACAAGATATTCATTGGAAACAAAGAAAAGAAGATATTACAATTTAAATCCAATTCTCTAACCTAGTCCGAACTCCCACCTATTGGTGACTCTATCGAAGAGTATTCAAGGAAATATATCATATTCCCTTTTCATGGATCATCTTATTTATACATTTTGGCCTAATATTCCTACTCAACCAACTGTATTACCAAGTTCTCATATTTCATATGTTTGTGCCCATTACACAGTTTACAGCAACAAAGTACCAGATTTCAAATTGTTTACAGCTAACACATGTTAAACAGAGATTCTTTTTCTTTTTACCAAAGATGTTGACTGCATTATTTTCACCCATTTCCGAAATTCTGTGTCTTCTTGCTAGATATAATTTTGGAGTCTTTCAGATTTTACCTTCTCAAAGTCTTCAAGGTTGAATGGAATAAGTTTTTCTAAGGCTTCCACTGATGCCTCAACATCAACATCTTCCTCACTAGCTTCTGACTTTGTCTCAGCGCTGCTTGTCCATTCTTCCTCGTTACTTGCATCATTTGCATCTTCTATTTCAGAATCAGAAGTACACTCTTCACCTGATTCTACATCTGATTCGCTTTCAGATGAGCAATCTTCACCAAAGTCCTGTGCATAAGTAACTTTAGGAATATATTTGAATAAAAGCATATTGTTGTAAGTAGAATTAGTTTAGTTAGAAGGATACAACAACAAAAAAAATATATAAATAGCTTACATATGGAGCTAGAATGCTGCTATCAAGCACCAGTAATGGTACTTCTAAATCTCGAGCAAGGGTTCGAACTAGTCTTTCTCGATAAAGCTCAGTCCCTGCAACATCATCAAGAATTCAATGTTTTACTTTGCAAGCAATAATAAAAAGGTACATTGTATTACAGACGGACATCTCATACCAGTCTAGAAAACTCTACCTGGTATACTCTGAAGCATGATTCTCCCACTTGAAGAACTCAAGCGGCCACCATAAGCCACAGTAACCTTCTTGTGCGTTAAATGGGAAGCAACACACTCCATTAAAACATTTTTTGTATGTTCACTGCAAGGTTGTTGACAAAAATTAATCCAAATTGCAACTTGCAGCAAAAGAAAATAGATCTGAAAGTCAGGAACTCACTGGATATAATAAGGAAATGTATCCCATGATAGAGCTATTTTCTCCCATGGAACAACCCTCCGTAAGAATTCATTTTTAAATCTTTCCCGTCTACTCAGGAAAGGTGATTCTTTCTTCTTACTCTCTATAGACAGCTTTTCATTCCGGAGCCACTCCTTCTGCTCTTGCTCACCAAGCTGAGTATGTGCATCACAATGTCTCACATCTTGACCACTTTTTTCCTTCCGAACTGTTCCCTTATCAGAGCTCGCACCATCTCTCGTGTGCACATGCTTATCCTCACTTGCATCCCTACCATCACCTTTAGAGCTAAAACACCTTAAATATGTCCACCTCCAACTAGCAGGTGAACTCCTCAACAACCTTATATTCTCCCGTTGAGAAGCAGTCTGTATTGACTTGGATGTATCTAACAAAGCTCTTCCTATCACGCTGCCTAGAGAGTTGCAGTCTAAAGGTATCTGTGTAACGATTGAAGATTGTGTAGGGGAGGAAGTTCTGTAGCCAGAACTAACATAATGGTTAAAACGCTGAAATACAAGATTCCATCTTTGGTTGTTGCTTCTTATTCTCCTCACATACATTGCAACTTATTAAAGGTATAATAATACCTAATATAAAGCAAATGTTTACAGGATTAGTCCACAATTATCTAAAATCAAAATGCAAACATGCTATGAAAATAGCTTCATACTGCTTATATCTACAAAAGAAATCATAAATCTTCTTTTCTGAACCTTGCTAATTTTCTTATTATATGAAATAAACAAGTAAAAGTAATCAAATTCCTAATATATGGACACAGGAGAGCAGCAGCAAGAAAAAGAATGTCGACCCACAACATGAAATAGGCAAATAAGACTCACAAGAAGAGTGATTCCCAAACACAATACAATAAAGCAATTTCAGTTATCTATTATTGTTGAGGAAATGGGGGGATCCAAGAAACCAACAAAATCAATCAAAAAGATTCATTCTTTAACATAAAAATTCAATCTTTTTCATTAATGTCTCTTTGCAAACTGTTGTAAGATATTTAGAATGCAAAACAAAGCGACTGAAACAAAGAACAGACCTTGTTTTTTTTTGTTTTTTATTTTTGCGGGTATAATCTTGATAATAATGTAAACTCAGAAAGCAGTGGCCATAGGAGAGAAAAAGTAGTTTGTAGGTGAGGTAAAGAGAAATAGGGATGACCCTTGCTTGAAAAGGGGAAGGTGACAGAAGGAGAGAGATTACCGTTTATGCTTAAGAGGTAACCTAGGAAGGAGCAACTGTGACTGCTCCGATGTGTTCAGAAACACCAAAACTCTAAAAAAACAAGCATCCGCACGTTTAGTGCCTCTTATCAAATTATATATTAACCCAAAGCCTAAGTTTTTACAAGTTAAAAAGTGACAATTTAGGAATTAATTTTATATTTTGTATTTAAAAATAAATTTTTTAAAGCATTTTATTTTATTTTATTTAAACATTAGAGAAGTGTTTTAAATTTATTTTGATTTAAAAATACCTAGGCTTATTTATTAAGGGACGAAAAAATTATGTACAAAGCTTAATGTGCTTTAAAAGAAGATAGTCTTGAATTTTTAATAAAACTTCAAAGTGTTATTATTCATGGGATAAAACTTATTAAACTTAAGTTTTGTTCATGGGACAAACAAATAGTGTCAAAAATTCAATATCACCAACTTACAAAAAAGTTTTGAAAATTAGATTGTAGTGACTCAAGTTATTTTAGTTGATTGTAGGTCATAACTCACACCTATGTAATTAAGGATTAATGATTTATAAGGGATGTGTGGGAGTTGCCCTCAGTTTTTTAAGTTGATACTTTGATCCATTTTATTAAAAGAAGATTTAAAGGATTTTACTAAAACTGTAAAATCTTAATTTTAACTAAAAGGGGAGGGAACCCAAAAGGGAAAAAGTCATTTTTGCAGCTCCCCCCCCCCCCCCCCATCTTGCTTCTTCGTTTTCCTCTTGTT
>JAJOOH010022137.1:0-15927 GCA_029582605.1 Solanum gracilifrons | reverse complement strand
TATACATAAATGACAAATTTTCATATTCTTTAAACTTAACATTTATTTCTGGTGCATTTATATAAGACACCTCTATATTTTTCAACATACGAAATTGTTATACTTTTTTAGTACATTTATTATTTATTTTTTACCGTATGATAAACATACTACTATTAATTTTATTTAACAGACATATATGTCATACCTTGTATTTTACTCTTTTTTCTTAAATTAATAAAATTTACTTACCATTGATTTTAAAGCAAATAAATAAACAAGTTTTCCTAATTATATTTTCCTAAATTGAGTTTATGGACTATTTTCGGATAGGCTTTGAGAGATGCTTAATACCTTCTCCTTGAGTAACCAAAACCCTTACTCAGAATCTCACTGGTTTCGCAAATCAAAACAAAGTTTACATTTACATATTTAAAAATTTGTTTTCCTAATATTTTCCTTAATATTTAGGTGGAAACTCTAAAACCAAAAAAAATTATTTCAAAATCAAAGTGTCAGCCATATTATACTGTGAACTGTTTCGGCTAGTTCAAAATATGGTGCAACAACTTGGCGACTCTGCTGGGGATACCTACTTAGGTTTTAACCTTAGAAAACTTAATTTAAGAATAATGTTTGTGATTACTTGTTTATTTTTGCTTGTTTGCTTTACCAAATTGATATATTGTTTTGACTGAAAGGTCGCAAGTGAAATCCAAGTTTGTGTTCCTTATTTGTTTTAAAACACTACTTGTTACTGCTTTCTCTACACTGTCATTTGCACATTCTATCGAGTCTTTGGTCGTACACAAACACACACTGAACACGTGAGAGGTGCTCTTGCACTCCTTCGAAACTCTCTTTGGGTTTCTTAACTTCAGAGTTGGTGCAATTAAGATAGCGCACCTTCTCGCAATTACTCAGTCCCACCCTCAGTTATCTAGGGGAAAATCCTACTCTAGAAATAGATCATGTTGCATAGCCTTAGGCAAGACAATATAAGGTATTGCCATTGCGTTTAGGAAACCACCCAAATGTCAAATAGTTTCTTCTTTAAAACTCGACGACATACACTTTATGTGAAATTGATATAAATTATTCAAACTAAAACACTTAACGGATTTGGAGCAAACAAACTCATATCAATCCCACCCTCAGTCATCTAGGGAAAAAACCTATTTAAGAAATAGGTCATGTTGCATAGCCTTAGGCAAGACAATATAAGGTATTGTCATTGCGTTTAGGAAACCACCCAAATGTCAAAGAGTTTCTTCTTTAAAACTCGACGACATACACTTTATGTGAAATTGATATAAATTATCCAAACTAAAATACTTAACGGATTTGGAGCAAATAAACTCATCACACCCTTTACCCTCTTTTCAGATGAACCTCAACCAAGACTTACCAGATATCCAAATGGTCATTTCAGCGCCACACATCCTACAAAATTGGTGGCAAAATATCTGCAAGATACACGGGGCTAAGATTCGAGGGCACTTGGGAGTATTATTTTCACTTCTAGAGACACAATGCGACAAAGTCTTCATAACTCAACTGATGGGATTTTGGGAACCGAGCACCATAACTTTCAAATTCCTGGATTTTGAGATCACTCCTACACTAGAGGAGTTCAGTAGTCTTACCGAGCTACCGGTTAGAGGGAGTCTAGCGATGATCCCGTCAGCTATCTGTACAGGTGATTTTCTAAGTCTCCTAGATCTGCATATATTTTGGTCATTGAGATATGTGGACAGCAGACAGGTCGAGTTAGACTATCTCTTTCAGAGGTTCAGGCATTCAAAAGGTTACTATGAATATCAGCGTGAATTTGAATGTACTCGCGGAGCATGGGAATATATGAGACCGAGAGTATTCGTTATGGCTTTTTTGGGAGTTATGGTGTTCTCAGTAAGGTCCAATTCTGTCGACATCAACATATTGCCGATGGTTATAAACATCTTCAACGATCCACAAAGATTTTCTTTGGTGCCCATGATTCTTGCCAAAGTTCTTCGTTCGATGACAACCTGCATTAGGGGGCACAACTTCTTCGCGGGATGCAATATGCTACTACAAATTTGGGCGAGAGAACATTTCTATCGTCGTGATCCACCAATGGATTTCTACATGGGTGCACGTAACAAGATCAAAAGCCATGAAGATCGTCTCCAAAATTGGGTGGGCGCACCGTCAGGAAGGGAAGAGTGGCGCACATTCCTGAACAACCTTACAGGAGATGCCATCCAATGGAAGTTTTCTTGGATAAGATGAGTGGTGTTTGCGAGGACCCGATATTTTTTCTTTATCGAGTTAATTGGGCTGAGGGGCATCAACCATGTGTACCTCTTCGGGTTATGCGGTAATTTGGAGTCATCCAAAACATTCTGCTATGGTTAATCATGGGTCACATGCAGATGCTTTCGCTTCAGTCTCGCTGGAGCGGATAAGAAATCTGCAAGCTGAGTGGGAATACATGATCGATTTGGAAATAGGAGAGGAAAAATGGGTGTACGCCGGAGTATTACGCTTGGCGGAATACTGTGAATCATATGGCTCATCCAAGCGAACAAGGGAACTAGGGGTTTGTAGAGAACCAACAGATTGATTGGATTGGAGAATCAGTGCTTCATTACATGGGATTCACCACATCCATGTATAATTAGATTGTTCCCGGATCCATCGATTATTTAATCCAGGTCGTTGAAGAAGAAGAAGAAGAGGAAGAAGACTCGGAAGAGGATCCCGAAGAAGACCTGGAGGAGGACCCTGATGAAGACCCAGAGGAGGACCCTGAAGAGGGGTGGAGGAAGACCACATGGAGGTTTCTGAAACGGGTTCTAACATCTATGACCCAAGAGATGAAGGGGTGATAGACATGTATCCCGAATGCGGCCCCGACGAGTCTCCAGAGTACCACCCAGGGCCATATTATGATAGGGACAATGACGATGGTCTTTCTTCTTTAAACTCTTTTCATAAGCTCCTCAAAGTACCATGTGGCCTATCCCTCTTGTATGCCTTATGGCCCCCCGTACTTTCAGTTCTTAGGTTTCTGATTGCTTACCTCAATGTAACATCCAAGACTACCTTAATCAATGAAGTTATGTTTGCTCCAAATCTAAAATGTGTTTAAATGGATAATTTATTATCAAACTGATTGCAACGTAGGCTTACCTCCGGCAAAAAAGGTTCTACATTAGGACGCGTTTTGAATGTCGCCAAATTGGCGTATATATGTGTTACACTTACATATTTGTTATATCTTTCAATATTTCCCAAACTAACATAGTTTCCCTTTTTCTTTGTTTTCTTTTCTTTATTTATCCCAAAAGTACGTTGATTTGTGTCGACTTGCAAACTGGCTGACTCACGATACAACCTTTGATCCAAAGGAAATATGAGTGATAAAGACGAGTTCAACGCTGCTGCAAACATAATGATACCCATTGAGAACCCCGAAGGTTCTCGAAACATGACAGACATCCAAAATGAAGAGAAAACGGCTCGCATGGAGCAAGAACTCGAGATCTTGAGGGAAGAATTACGCCAAGTGCGAGACTTGGCCAAACTGTCAGCTACCAATTTCCCTACTTTCAAGATGCCTATCTACTTCGCAAAGGCTGACTTGTCTTCTGCCGGCTTGCCAAATAAGCCAGAACAAACTCAACATACTCCCTCTCACGGTCGAGTTCCACCAGCTTCTCCAACCACAGTTAGGACCATTCCCGACCTTTCCAATCGTGACCCTACCATACCTACAATGCAGCAAATACTTGGGGCACATGTCGCCGCTCCTTATGAGCCACATGTTCCACTCGTATATGCCGTTGGAGCTCCTACCTTTACAATGCCAGCAGTGCTTAATGTCCCGTATAAGGTCGATCAATATGCAGAAATGGAGAAAGATACCCAGCTAAAAGACGATGGATCGATAAATGCCCAACTTCAGGGTCTATGAAAGGCATTGAAAAGCCTAAAAGTTACTAGAGGAACGGAGAGTCTGGATTATGATGACTTGTGCATCCATCCAGACATTGACATGCCAGTAGGGTACAAACCACCAAAATTTGACATGTTCGATGGAAAAGGTGACCTTTACGCACATTTAAGGGCATAATGTGACAAGTTAGTCGGTGTAGGGAGAAATGATAAGTTGAGGATGAAGTTTTTCATCCGGAGTCTGTCTGGAGAAGCATTAACCTGGTATACCCGCCAAGACCCTCGCAAATGGCGTGACTGGCAGGAAATGGCTGAGGACTTCATGACTCATTTCAGATTCAATACTATAATTACTGCTGACATATTCTCATTGGCCAATATACAGAAGAAGCCATCTGAGAATTTCCAAGAATATGCATGATGTTGGAGAATTGAGACCGCAAGGGTGCAACCACTGCTAGATGAGAGTGAGCTCTCTAAGTACTTTATTCGAGCTTAAGAAGGTATCTACTTTGACAAGATGATGTCAATGATGGGCCAGAAGTTTGTAAAATTGGTCAAGATGGGAGACTTTATAGATGAGGGTGTTAAATCTGGGAAGATTCAATTTATGGTCGCATTGCAAGCTACAAGTAGGGCTATATAATCGGGTTCCATTTGTGGCATCAAAAATAAAAAGGAGGATGTTTCAACTGTCACTTACCAACAAGGAGGACCGTCCCACCGATACCTTAATAATACCTAAATCGATGCGCATACTTCATACGTCCCATACCAAGTATATGATAACCAACCACACTATAATCCACCCCGAGCACCAGCATACCAAAATCTTCCAAGACCATATGTACCTGTCCAAGCACCAATCCACCAAAATAGACCAGCATATGCACCGAGACCACATTCAAATCTTGAAGCTAGAAATGCTCGCACTTACACATCAATTGCTGAACCCTACGCCCAATTGTTTGAGAGGTTGAGGACAGCGAGAGTGCTGCAACCAGTTGAAGGAAAACTTCCTGATCCAACTCTCGTAATTTTGATGGAAAAAAGCGATGCGCTTACCACTCAGGAATCCAAAGACACGACACAGAAGATTGTTATGGATTGAAGAACCAGATCGAGTCTTTGATCAAAAGAGGAGTAATCAAATGCACTCTAGCGCCTCCTAATATGAACAATAACCCCTTGCCAAACCATGAGAATGGGGAAGTCAACATGGTTACTCTAGATGAAGAATATGGGGGACCTGACTATCCAGACATAGATGAACCAGATGCCATGACATCTTCGGCACAACTTGTTATCACTGTTCAACTAAGGGAACCTCTGACTGTCCAAACATATCTCCCAAGAGTTGTAGTGACCACTCTAATTGCTAGAAAGCCTAAATATAACATCAAAGCAGTCCCATGGGAATATCGAGCAGACGCCAATGGCAAGATGATTGACACTGTCGTAGCTCAAGGGATGACCAGGTCGGGGAGGTGTTATGCCCAGAGGATCTAAATCAAAGAGATCTTGGAAGAGAACAAAATCCAAAGAAGAATGTTACCGATGCTGAAGCCGCAAAATGTTGGAAGAAGATGCAGCCTAAAAACTATTCAGTCGAAGAGCAGTTGAAGAAGACGCCAGCCCACATATCTATTTTGTCTCTGCTTATGAGTTCTGAAGCTCATAGGAATGCTTTGATGGAAGTGTTAGACGGAGTGAACATTCTGAAAGAGACCACAAGTAAAACCTTAGCTTCAACGATTGGAAGAATAGTGGAAGCTAACAAGATTTCTTTTCATGATGATGAGTTGCCTACAGAAGGGGCTGGGCACAACAAAACATTTCACATCGCAGTCAAATGTTGTGATAAGATTGTGACTCGAGTTCTAATTGATGGTGGTTCTGGATGCAACATCTGTCCTTTCACCACTCTGAAGGATTTAAGTTTTAATATGGGAGAGATAAGGGAAAGTCGTGTGAAAGTTAGAGCTTTTGATGGAGCGCAAAGAAGTGTCATTGGAGAGATCTATCTCACATTGTAGGTGGGGCCGGCTGAATTCCCTATCCTATTTCAAGTGATGGATGTATCATCCAACTACAACTTGTTGCTGGGAAGACCATAGGTTCACATGGCAAGAGCAGTTCCTTCCACTCTTCACCAATGTGTAAGTTTGAGTGGGGTCGCATAGAAGTTACCATCCACGGAGAGCTCAGTCATCCCATCCTTTCTGTTAATTTTATCCAGTCACTGACGAGTTAGACAGAGACACTTTTCACACTTTGGAAATTATGCAAGTTGTAAAGGTCGGTGAGGAAGCAGAGGCAGGTAATACAAAATTGTCAAGTACAGCAAAACTGGTTGCGTCAGAGATGTTGAAGTATGGATATTAGCCTAAGAATGGACTTGGACCTAAGTCCAATGGCATAGTTGAGCCGATCCAGTTGAAGCATCAGAGAGGCACCAACGGACTCAGATATGAGCCTACCTCGGGAAGAGACCATCATGGGTCAACCAATACGGTTTTCGTACCAAAACAAGCTTTGATTCCAGATCAAGCTGGGGATGATCACATCGTAGAAGGATTAAGAAATTTGTTCGTGGCCATGGATGGAGAAGAGGAAGAAATAAATCTCAGCAAATTGACCATTCATGATGTTGAACCTGGAGAAATCTTACAGAACTGGACCATCGGCCCATCCCTGTTTCAACCAGAGTCCTGGTAGTGTGAAAAAGTAGTCTTAATTTTAAAAATTTACATGATCAAATTGAGGCTTGAATTATGCCTAATCGTTTGTTGCTTGCCTCTTCTAAAAGCTAGATTGCTTTGAAATAAAAGAGCCTTTATTTTCTATAAAAAATTTCTCGTTATTTTAAATATCTATTTATTTTTACTTACCTTTTACACATTTTAGCACTCATATTAATAAAAATCCCCGTTCAACGGTTATAACATGTAACGAATCCACCGAGCAAGGTAAAAGCGATGAACAAGATCATGAAAAGTATGATGAAAGCATGATGCCGAAAAATCTACCACACGAGATCGAGCAGTTTGCAAGTCAGAAGAAATTAACCCAATATGGATGAAACAAAGGTTGTCAACTTAGAAGATGAGGAAATCGTGAAGGAGACATGAGTCAGCATACACTTGGAGGCTGAAAGAAAGCGAGAGTTAATAGAATTGCTTAAGTAGTATGTTGTCGTATTTGCTTGGTCTTATGATGACATGCCGGGATTAAGCATTGCTATTATCTCACACAAATTACCAAATGATCCCACTTGTCTACCTGTTAAGCAAAAGACAAGAAAATTCAAGCCAGATTTAAGTTTATGGATCAATGAGGAGGTAACTAAGCAAATTGAGACGAACTTTGTGAGGGTTACAAATTACCCCACATGGTTAGCCAATATTGCGCCTGTACCAAAAAGGGATGTAAAGATCAGAATATGTGTGGACTATCGAGATCTCAACAGGGCCAGTCCTAAGGATGATTTCCCTCTTCCAAATATTCATATACTCATCGATAATTGTGCAAAACATGAGTTGCAATCATTTGTCAATTGCTTTGCAGGATATCACCAAATCTTGATGGATGAAGATGATGCACAGAAGGCAATGTTTATCACTCCATGGGGAGTGTATTGCTACAGAGTAATGCCATTTCGTCTAAAAAATGCCGGTGCAACCTACATGAGGGTCATGACTACCCTTTTTCACGATACGATCCACAAGGAAATTGATGTCTACGTGGATGATGTCGTTATCAAATCCAAAAGAAGTTCAGACCACCTGGATGACTTATGAAAGTTCTTTGAGAGGTTGCGTAAGTATAATGTGAAGTTGAATCCAGCAAAATGTGTATTTGGAGTACTCGCGGGAAAACTGTTGGGATTCATCGTTAGCAGGAAAGGCATAGAGTTGGATCCATCAAAGATAAAAGCAATCCAAGAGCTACCTCCACCAAGACTAGGAAGGACGTGATGAGTTTCTTGGGAAGACAGAATTACATCAGTTGATTCATAGCTCAATCCATAGTGATCTGTGAACCCATATTCAAATTACTGAAGAAGGATGCTTCCACGAAATGGACAGAGGAATTTCAAAAGGCTTTTGATAGAATCTAAGAATACTTGTCCAGTCCGCCAGTATTGGTCCCACCAGAGCCTGGAAAGCCTTTGTTATTATATTTATCTGTTTTGGATAATGTATTCGAATGCGCATGTATTGGGGCAGCATGATGAGACATGAAGAAGAGAGCAAGCCATTTACTATTTGAGTAAGAAGTTCATACCATACGAGGCAAAATACACTTTGTTGGAACGAACATGTTGCGCTTTAACTTGGATCGCGCAAAAAATTAGGCATTACCTATCTGCATTCACCATGTACTTGATCTCAAGAATGGATCCACTCAAGTACATCTTTCAGAAACCAATGCCTACAGGTAAACTGGCGAAGTGGAAAATTTTGTTGAGCGAGTGTGATATTGTGTACATAATACAGAAGGCCATCAAAGGACAAGCCTTAGCTGATCACCTCGCAGAAAACCTAGTGGACCAGGATTACAAGCCACTCACGACCTACTTCCCTGATGAAGAGGTTTTGTTTGTAGGAGAAAACATATCAGAGTCGTATGATGAATGTAGGATGTTCTTTGATGGAGCATCAAGCTCTATTGGAATTGGACTATGAGCGTCTTAATTTCGAAAATAGGTCAGTATTACCCAGTCTCAGCAAATATTAGGTTCTATTGTACCAATAACATGGCGGAATATGAAGCTTGTATTCTTGTACTCAGGATGGCCATAGACATGAGTATCAATGAACTCTTGGTGATAAGAGATTCTGACTTGTTGGTTCATCAAGTGCAAGGAGAATGGACCACTAAGAATGTCAAGATCCTTCCTTATTTGCATTACATAAAAAAATTGAGTAGGAGATTCATAAGGATTGAGTTCAAGCATGTCTCTCGAGCTCAAAATGAGTTTGCCGATGCTTTGGCAACATTGTCCTTGATGATTCAACATCCAAATAAGAATTACATCGACCCTATCGATATAGAGTTACATGATCAACATGCATACTGTTTTCATGTAGATGAGGAACTGGATGGAAAACCCTGGTACTATGATATCAGAAGATTGATAGAAGCACAAGAATATCCTAAAAATGCTACAAGCAAGCAGAAACGGACTTTGAGGAGGATGGCCAATCATTTCTTCCTTAACGAAGAAATCCTATATAAGAGAACTTTGGATTTGGGATTGCTGAGGTGTGTTGATGCCGCAGAAGTGACAATCCTTTTGGAAGAAATACATGCAGGAACATGTGGACCTTTTATGAATGGGTTCACTTTAGCAAAGAAGATTTTAAGAGCTGGATATTTTTGGATGACCATGGAGAGAGATAGCATCTGGTATGTGCAAAAGTGTCATCAGTGTCAAGTGCATGGAGCTTTTATACGGGTTCCACCGAATGAGCTCAATGTGATGGGTTCCCCTTAGCCATTTGCCACTTGGGGCATGGATGTTATCGGACCCATAGAGCCTCCCACATCAAATGGACATCGTTTCATCCTGGTGGCTATCGATTATTTCACAAAATGGGTCGAAGCTTCGACATACAAGGCAGTTACTAAGAAGGTAGTGGCATACTTTGTTCGCAATAACATAGTTTGTTGGTTTGGAATTCCATAATCAATCATAACAGATAATGCAGCCAACCTCAACAATGATCTTATGAAGGAAACTTGTGAAAGGTTCAAGATTGCTCATCGAAATTCCACAGTTTACCAGCCACACATGAATGGAGCAGTTGATGCTGCAAATAAGAATATCAAGAAGATTTTAAGGAAATAGGTCTAATCATAGGCAATGGCATGAGAATCTACCATATGCTTTACTCAATTATCACACCACGATCAGAACATCAACTGGAGCAACTCCTTATATGTTGGTTTATGGTTCGGAAGCAGTAATACCTGCTAAGGTAGAAATACCATCTTTAAGGATTATCCAAGAGATTGGTCTGGACGATGCAGAATGGATACGTAGCAGGCATGAACAATTGATGCTCATCAATGAAAAGAGGATGGACGCGATTTGTCATGGCCAACTCTATTAGAACAGAATGACCAAAGCATTCAACAAGAAAGTCAAACCTTGACAGTTCGCACCGGGGCAGTTAGTATTGAAGAAGATCTTTCCTCACCAAGGAGAAGCCAAAGGGAAATTTGCACCAAATTGGCAAGGACCCTATATGGTTCATAAAGTGCTCTCTGGAGGAGCAGTAATCTTAGCATTAATGGACGACAGAGTGAGCATAAAGCCAATCAATTCGGATGCCATCAAGAAATACTATATCTGAAGACCTCAAGATTAGTGTGCATTTCTCGTACTTTTGCATTTTTCAATGTAACAAAACTACGTCTAGACCTAACTTCCCACGGCGGGGTACGTAGGCAACCCACATCGAATCCAGTCTCCCTTAGAAAACCCAAAATCATCATTTCCAGGTATTTAGAACTACGCTCAACCTAAATTTCCTCGGTGGGATACGTAGGCAATCCTTGTCGGATTTGGACCCTTGCATTTCATATTTTTCACTTTCCTTTTGTATCTTAACTACGTCCTGACCTGATTCCGCTTGGATACATAGGCAGCCTGAGTCAGGCCCGGTCATTGCATTTCATATTTTTCACTTTCCTTTTGTATCTGAACTACGTCCTAACCTGATTCCGCTTGGATACGTAGGCAACTTGAGTCAGGCCCGATCATTGCATTTCATATTTTTCACTTTCCTTTTGTATCTGAACTACGTCCTGACTTGATTCCGCTTGGATACGTAGGTAGCTTGAGTCAGGCCCGGTCATTGCATTTCATATTTTTCACTTTCCCCTAATGTATCGAACTACGTTATGACCTGATTCCATTTGGATACGTAGGCAGCTTGAGTCAAGCTCGGTCATTGCATTACATACTTCTATTTCTCCCACTTGTAATCGAACTACGTTATGATCTGATTCCTATTTTGGGGATACAAAGGCAACCTGAGTTAGGTTAGATCAATGCATTGCATAATTTCCATATTTTTTCTTACCCCTTAGGATACACTTCCTCATAGTTAGCATAAACTCAGAATATGAAGAATCTCGATCGTCGCAGTGTCTGCAAAAGATCTAGAGGAGCTTCATCATGACGGTAAAAGCTACAAGAAGACTATGTTGGATATAATCAACAAAATGGAAAACTCGATGGACTTTGGAACATGTCATAATCTAAAAACGTTGGAGAAATACTACATATATATATATACCTAATATATAATTAATATACTTATTTTCTTGAAAAAAAAACCTAATTCTTTTCAAAAGATTTTTCTATTCTTCCACCTACCAAGTCTCTAGGTTAAGAAACTATGTGCAGGCTAAGAAGACGTTGAAAGATTCCAGTGACGAGGCTTCAGTCCGCAAGTCGATACAAATCAACACCTCCTCCCAAACTAAAATTTTCTTTGAGCGCAAGAACACATGAATCAAGAAAAATAACATCAAGTCTTGGGGCACAATTGGAGGTGCCATTCGACTTCTACAATGATGAGCCAAAATACTATTTCCCTACTTCATTTCTAGAATGTACTTCAACTTGCATCTTATATCTAATAACATTTCATTTTTTGTAGGTATGCTCAAGATCCAAACCAAATACTGAAGAGAGGGGCCCCTCATCGAAAAATAAAATAGTTAGCTTTTTGTCAAAATAACTCCACCAATTAGAGGTTGTACATAGCAAATGTCACTCAAACTCCGCCAACCGGAGGCTGTACATAGCAAACATCATCGAACTCCGCCAACCGGAGTCTGTACAAAGAAAACATCGATCAAATTCTACCAATCAGAGCCTGTATATAAGCAAAAGAAGCAACACTCTGCCAATCAGAGACTAACATCGTAGTGACGTCATCGAAGCTCCACCGACAGGGGCATGCAAGCATAGGGACGCTGTCATACGCTAACAATAATATGTTACATTACAAGTTTTACACAGTCGAATCCAAGTTTTTATATTACAATAGCCCCACCAAGCGAAGGTCTTCATTACAAGCTTTACACAGCTGGATACATGCTTTTACATTACAACTGCCCCGCCAGTCGAGGGCCTTTACATTACAAGTTACTTTACCTACATCACATTCACAGCACAGAAAAGGGGACATCAACAATCGTTTAAACATCTACACTCTACTCTTTACATTACTATTTCAATTTATAATTTTTGAACCGCAACATGTAACTTTCACCCTTTTACATGTTTTGCAGGACAACACATTACAATGAGGAACTCCCTCTAAGCAGCAAACTAGGGCAAGTAATGCAATGTCAATCATCACTAGCTACGTCAAGGATTCACTTTCGAAACTCAAATCGACTCGATTTTCAGAAGTTCAGATTTAAATTTCACTTATAGATCTTTCATGTCTCAGTTTATTGTAACTCGACATTGGGGTAGTCTTTTAAAAATTCATCTTTCTACCATAAGTCTTCAGTAGAAATTGCTATGGAGCATTTCTCAGTCAAGTTTCTTTAGAACTATGTCTCATCCCTCTGTTCTTGCTAATCTCTTCATACCTCACCATCAAAATATTTCAGCGTTACCATAATTCGATACTGGGGAAAATTCTAATCAAAATTTGCTATGCTCCTATTCTCTCGAACTACATATGGCCTAATTTCTCATGAAACCCGAGATATGTAGGTAGCTCAAAAGCCAGAGTTCCGCCATAACTCCATAAATAGTTCTTGCAAAGTTTTACTCAAGGTGTATTTTGTTGGGTCGCCTAAAATTGGATTGTGTCAATATTTATTTGTCCACGTCTTCTTTATTCTTTTCCACGGACAAAGAAAGGGGCAAGCTGTTGACATCCAATTTTGGCTCTCCACAATTATTTAACTAATGTTTTAATAATAATAATAATAATAATAATAATAATAATAATAGGATCTCAGAAGATGGGCGGTAGTCCGCGCGGTCATCTTCAATCTAGCTTGTTAACATCCGAATTCAAGGAATAAATTTGAATCGAAATACAAATAGATTTATGTATAGTTTGATGACTGTATGGAAGGAAGGACTCATTTTACCCAAGCAAAGGGTCTGTCGAGATTCAAATATGTATTGTCAGTGAGCCTATGTGTCTAGCAGTTCTAACCGGGTGTAAAGCGCCAAGGATTGTTCAGTTGTTTTAATCAACTGTTTATTAAAAATCTTATCAAACCAACCGTAATCATAAATGGTTTTTATATTAACTTTCGGCATAGATAAAATTCTTTAGCCGGACATAGTCACAGCATAATTCAGAGACAAAAAGACAATACTGAAAATAAAAGGAAGTACCTTGTAGCAAACAACACTCTTTATTATTCTGGCCAAAGTTCGGCAAGCTTACAATACTTGGAAGATTTTATAAGAGAGAGGGAGAAAAACGAAAACAAGAAGAAGTGGTTTCTAAAACCTGCTCCTTTACAAAATAAAAGCCCCATTATTTCTAGATATTTCGAGGCATCTAGAAACAATAATAAAGGGTCACTTATGTGGGACCTACAAATAGTACATCCACTGTTGATAGTGCATTTTTCCTGTTGGTAGTGCTTATCTGCTAAATCTTGTCTGTCATTTTTGCCAAAAAATCTTCGGCCTTTTTCAGTGTATCTACTTGCCTTTCTTCTTCATATGGTTGAGCTTCGTGCATATCTTCACTCATTTCACTACGCATTGTTGAATCTGATTTTGCGTAATGAGTTAGATTTAGAAGAATCTTTTTCTTTACTTCTTCCAGATATTTCATAATCATTTCATCTTGTTCTTCTTCATCATGATTAGAAAATTTTCTAGCCATATGCTTTACTGAGGTCGAATCATCAGTCATAATTCCTTTATTAGGAATTGATTTATAATCTTTAATGGTTTTTGTGATTAGATCCATTAATTCTTGTCCGTGTATAGACTTCGTTTGAGGATCTTTCTTCATCAACTTATCCCAAAAATTATTATAATAAGTCCTGTATAAGCAGGGGATTTGTTCCTCAGTGAAATCTACTTCCGGAACCCATTTGTGAATTCATGGAATAGAGAAATCTTTAAAGAAATAAATCTGTTTAATTTGTTGAAAGTAACAGATATTTTCTTGATGATATAACTTATTGAGATCTAGGGAAATTTTTACCCATTCCTTGTATAACTTGAGAAATGGTTTGGGCAATATTTTTATAGTTGGCCCGTGGTATGACCACTAGTTTAGAAACCAATTTGGTATAGGGTTAACAAATATTTTGGCACATACTTTAATAAACCAAGTATGTTTATGCCTCTCATTGTTATAACAGAGGACTTTATTAAATGCCTGGATATAATCCCAATAGGTAAAGTTTACTATGACTTTGTTTAGACTGAACTGTCTTTCAATCATTGAGGAAATATCCCAATCTTCAATATGAATGACGTGTTTTATAATCATTTTGGAGAAGTTATAAACATTCTCACTTGTATTATATCCTGAAAAATGTTGAAATTCAACACCTGTGCTTATCAGCAAAGTTTCATAATATTTTCGAGTTTTGTATGACTCACCCGGGAAATAAAGTCCATTGACTAAATACCTTGGAATATCTTCCAAGGCTCTTCTCTTCTCTGTATGTCTGAGTTTTCTAAGAGAAATATTATTTCTCTTTTTTCTACCTTTTCATACATTTTGATATCATCGTCTTCTTTGGCAATTGAAGCAAAAGTATCACTTTGCTTTTGTGTTATAAACTCTTGTAGTTGAGCATATAATGGATCACTTTCTGGAATATCTTCCAGATGTATTAATGACGAGGCTTTTTCTTGCGCTCTGGAATTTAAGCTATATAAACTCATTCCTCTTTTCTGTATAATTGGAGTATTAGATGATGAGGATCCATATGATGATCTTGATGAACTCGGGGATGATCTTCCCCTTCCTCAGTGGATATTACCTTTTCCTCTTCCCTTAGTTACCCAAGGGTTTTCCATCCTACAAACCAAGCATCGAGATTTATTCCCAATTAGCGTCATAATAAGTATTAGCTTCTTCTATGGATAAGAAAAGGTCCATCACCATTCCATCTATAATTTTCCAACAAATAAGTTCTTTCAAGTCTCGATTGAGAGGAAGAACCTTTAAAATAGTAATCAATCATTTTTCAGTAAAGAAAAGAGAAATGGGAATATCACCAATCTCTGAATTGTCACTATACTCACTCATTTTGAATGTATTCTCTAGATAGAAAGTTTGGGAGAGAGTTTTCACTTCCTTTCTTATATAGAATTTCAAAATCAAAAGGTGCTAGCTGTGCTTGCCACCTTGCAAACATTAATTTTGATGCATCATGTTTGAAATCTTTATCAAACATGTATTTAATAGATTGAGCATCAATTTTTATCACAAATTTCTGATTGGAAAGATCATCCTGAAATTTTAAAACACATTTAATGATATTTAACATTTCATGAGCTACCGTTGTATAATTTCTTTAAGCATCGCTCCATTTTCCTAAATGAAACCGAATAAGGTATTCATTTTTATTATGCATATTAATCTGCTTTAATATTCCACCATAACCCATATTAGACGCATCCATTTCCACAATCTTTGGCGAGGCGGGATTAGCAAGAGTTAAACAGGGTAATGATTTAACCCTATCCTTGATAGTTTTTACTAGATCCGTGAGACTATTAGTCCAAGGCATTTTATGCTCCTTTTTTAACCTTTAATATAACGGAGCTAAATCGCGAGACAAATTCTTGTAGAAGGGAGAAATGTAATTTAAACTTTCCAGAAACCTCTGCAATTGCGTTCTATCTGTAATAATATCAGGAAATTTTGACGCGAATTCAATAGATCGCTGTATAGGAGTAATTTTTCCTTGACAAATCAAATGACCCAAAAATCTAACTTCTGTTTGGAAAAGACTCATTTTGGGTTTAGAAATCAC
>JAJOOH010022136.1:0-10296 GCA_029582605.1 Solanum gracilifrons | reverse complement strand
GCGTGAAAACAAAATCGCTACATCAGTAGTGATTTTGTCTTTTTGATTAAAAAAAATTGATGTGCCATTTTGAAATTTTTGTCATTTTTTTTGCCCTTTTGGCTCTAGACTCCAACAATCTGTATGTAAGAGAAATCAGAGTAATTAGTTTCTAAGTTGCATTTTTAATAATCTGAATTTTGTTGAGATTGATTGTATTAGTGAAAATTAGGACATTTATGTAGAGGTGTAAGTCGTAATTTTTCACACTGATGAATGCTTTCATGTACAAAATGTTAGAAATATTTATTAAATGTGGACTTAACATTGTCACGACCCGATTCCTCGAATCATGATGGCACCTACTATAACCCACCAGTAGGTAAGCCAACCCGTAACCCGGAACAACAAGTAATGGGTCTGAAGGCAAAAACTAAACAAGAGTAGGCAAAATTTAAGATAACAACATAAACATGCAGAAGCAAACCAAAACATATATACAAATAAAGATCCCTCCCAGAACCTGGAAGTCACTAGTACAGTGCTACTAACAAAACGAGTACAAGTCCCAAAAGTGGACGACAAAGACTGGACTGTCTCGAAAGGTAAAAGACGAGTCTATATACACAGATGAAGACTGAAATAGTACAAAACGCCGTGTGCTCACCCCCGTCTCCGGATCAGACTACTCCAAACTGGATCAACGCTGGCCATTGATGCTCGGACTTGCATCACGAAATAGATGCAGAGCGTTGCATGAGTACAAAAACAACATGTACCCAGTAGGCATCATAGGCCGACTGAACTTGAAAAGTAAAGGCAATATGAAAATAAGGAATAACACAAACCAAAGTCAAGAACGAAAATTTAACTAACAATGGAATGCACACAAATGTAGAAATAACTAACTAAAGTAATCTATAAGCTAACTACACCTAACTAAACCCTCATAAGCCCAGAAAGTACACTCGTGCGCAAGTTAAATAAGAACCCGAACGGACCCCCATAAACCCGACGAGTACACATAATAACTATAACTAAAGAGAATTTCATATAAGAACCCAAGAACGGAGAACATCGAGGCCGGACCTCGAACCAGATGCTCACCAGAAGTACCCAAGTAACCAATCACAAGTATCAAGTAACTGAAGCCGAAACTCTAACCGGATGCTCTATATAAGAATCTGGGCAATAGAGGCCGGACCTTAAACTGAATGCTCTATATAAGCATCTGGGCAATAGAGGTTGGACCTTAAACCGGATGCTCTATATAAGTATCTGGCAATAGAGGCCGGACCATAAACCAGATGCTCTATAAAGGTGCCAATGTAGTTGCTGAAAGAGTCCTAATCGATCCACCCTCATAATGTTCGTGGAACGCCATCCACACTTAGCCAATCAATGAAAGTCCTTGAAACCAAATCAAAAATCAAATTCAAACTGCGAAGCAGAATTAGTGTCGCCGACGTAAGACAAGCCCTAGTCAAACCTAAACTAAGGCCCAACATGCTTCAAATAAACAGTAATTAAGCATGCAGGCACTCTATATAGCGAGGAGAGTCAATTAATAATACAAAGCATGCTCACAGTAACCCGATAATTCTCGAAATAGACCGAAAACATGGTTTTTAAACACCTAAACGTGATTCAATAACTACCCAACCCAAATCCCAACAAATCAACATGCATTCACATTCTCGAGTTCAATCTAAGAGAGAAAAACCGTAGCATACCTGTAGGCCAATCACACGCGCTCCAAAATCACTTATCCAGAGCTTTTTCGTTCCGAACGGCCTCAAAATGCTGCCCCGCTATCAAAAATAGAGTCACAACGTTGTTACGATCGTTTAGACACCAAAATCACAACAAACGGAGACGGGTCAATTTTGGAGTCAAAAAGGGAATCGTGGGACTCGCACCGAACTGTTCGAATTTGACTCCATCAAGACACCCTAAACAACACTCCAAACTTGTGTTCCAAAATGGAATACAATTCAGGGGGTCAAAATGCAGCAAAACCAACAAGCAAGAAAATCACACTTTAATCAACTAAAAAGAAAACATTGCAGCAATCTAAACTCGAAATCTACAAGGATCGAATGGAGCCCATCACTCTTTCAACACTCAACTACAAAGCCATGACAATTCTTAATACGTGAGACTTCGAATCACCCAAAATCGAGCTAAAATGAGTGAGATATGACCAAAACACGGATGCCAAAAACAAAAGCTTGAAAAAGGGTACAACAGTCAGGTTTATCGCAAAATTTACCTCGAACTACGTGCACTCGACAACATCCGAACACTCTAGAGCGAAGCCACTAAAAATACGAAGCTCTCTCACTTTAAATCTCCTAATTCGGATGAAAGATGAGAGAGTTATAAGAGTTTTAAGTTTGGGAAATGTTGCTGATGAATCTGCATTTTATAGCAGATTTTATGCAATTTTCCAACAACTAAAAACTCTGACGGGGTGCTTCTATCTCGTTCGGAACTCCGTGCACGCAAGCGAGATATGCAACCATATCAAATTCGATATTCTGGACACAATGACACAGTCAAAATTTCCATACGAGGTCATCTTGACAAAAAGTGGGCCCCATACCCTAATGTCAATTTAAGTCAAAAACCACAAAAGAGCTCTAAAATATAGACCAAAATGTTGACCAAAGTCAAACTTAGGCTTAAACTTAGGAAAATCTCAAGACACAAAAGAAAGGTCAATCCAGACCAAACTTGACATTTCAAAGCTAACCGCACTGATGAAATTCTCATCCGAGCAAATTTTACTCAGAATGTTGACCAAAGTCAAACTTAGGCTTAAACTTAAAGTTAAAACGCCTAATCGCAGCGACTCACACTGTATATCTTGGGAGTCATGTTTACTATGCTACTAGCCTAAAATGACCCTTCCGGAGCTGATGGAATCATCATAAATGGATTCCGATGTCATCTTCTTAAACCTTTGATCGAAAATGATTGTTCAAGGTTCATAAGCTCTAAAATACAAAAACTCGCACCAAAACCAAAAGAAGAACCAGGTGACCGAACTGTCAGTTCCAGAAAGTCATAAATGACTTAGGATCGATACATAAATGGTCTAAACGACACACAGAAGCAAGACACAGAAATGACCAGGAGGATCATTACAAACATTAACTTATCATTCTGTTTTAGTAAAATAAGCTGAATGTTAATATTGGTTTGACAAGACACATTCCATATATTTGTGTGGATTTCATATGAACATGTATCCATTTCATGTCATATGTGTGGGTTGGCAACAATGTAGGCATGTTGAAGACCCGTGAGCCAGTAATGGGGAGGCTCATTAGGTTAAAGGTTTTTAAGCCTATAGATATGAGGCTAGGTCCCCTATCCTGGCTTAAACAAAAAGATGTATTCCCACAAAGTTCCAACCGTCATAAGCCTAAGGAGAGGAAGACTCAGCCTAACTTGTATTCAACTAGTTATTCGTTGCTATGACAGACAAAAGTACGCACATCCTTTTCGTGTATTTCATAGGTGTTCTCGATCGATGTAACTATCAGTAGTTGTGTTTGTCGTTTTAATCTTACACTTGGCATCAGAGCCATGTTACATAGATTAGAATCCTATTAATCGTTTATGAGATGAATAGTTTGGAATACTAAAATTAATGCAATTTGCATCGAAGTTAAATCTGAAAATGGAATTGTTTTAATTAAAATAAAGCAGTGCATCGAGTTTAAAGTTGATCTCGATTCTGTAGTCTCAATTTGTTAGTAGTATTTGTTAATCACCTACGTGCTTCTCCTGATAACTAAATCTGACAAAGTTTAATGAAGGGTAAGACTACTAGAAAAATACATATGAAACTTTGCGATTCTTCAAGCATATTGTTTTGCTTTTATTCTTTCGAATACTGGTGCACCAATAATACTTCTGCCAACAAAAAAATAAAAAATAAAAAAATAAAATTAGTGTAACTTCATAACTTGTTTCTATACATATATATGTTGAGTCGTATGTGCATTACAGAGGTATGACTAATCCCTATGATTGAATTTGTTTTGTAAACTGAGGGAAATAGTGTGCACCAAAGTAGCCTCTTTGCTTTTGTTTATTAGACTTGTTCACTCTGTTTGAGAGATATCACTGAGTTAGAATATACAATAACCTACCCAAATTGGGGTTTTATGTATTTTAATTGAGTATTGCGATGAGGCCCATTATGTGAAAATATTTTAATTCAGTAAATTTGTCTATCCAAAGGAGATATGTTTCTAATATTAAAATATTTTCTTGCCCTGCCCAAATGAGGGCTACTTGTTGTTGCTGTGGGACTCATCGTTGAGATAATATTATAGTTCTTATACCTTGCTATTTTGATAAAAATCTATTCATATTGTTTTGTGTACAATTACCATTTCTTTGAATAACAACAATGCTGAGGTTGTGATTATGTCAGACTCTAACTTTAAAAGATGGAAAGAAGATCTTGAATTTGCATTAGGGATGAGTGACATAGACTTATCTTTGCGTGAAAATGAACCACCCGCTCTCACTAACTCTAGCACAGCTCCTAGAAAGAAACTTTATACTAAGTGGGACAAATCTAACAGGCTATTCATCCTTGCCTTTAGAAGGTCAATTGCCGAGCATCTCAACGTGGCTTTCCTGAAACTACTAGCGTTAGGAAGTTTCCTGTCCAAGTGGAACAAAGATATCGTATATCCAATAAGTCTGAGACTATAGATCTAATGAATAAACTCGCGGGAATGAGGTATGATTATACTTGGGGAGTCAAAAATTATATTCTTAAAATGGTCCACATCCAATCTAAACTGAAAGCTCTGGAAATAATCTTTCTTAATCCTTACTTTGTTCACTCAGCTTTTAACTCCTTGCCTGCTAAGTTTAGCCAAACGAAAACTGCTTATAACACTCAAAATGAATCTTGGTCAATCAGTGATATCATCTCAAAATGTGTTGTAGAAGAGGGGAAAATTAAAAAAAAAGGGTGATGTTGCCTTGTTTATTTCCCATTATTCCAAAGCAAACTCTAGCAAGGGACCTAGGAAGTTTCAAATATCTAATAATCATGCTTTTAAGAAAGGTAAGGATACCAATAGGCATGGTAAAGGTCAGACTGAATACCCTGGGGAAAATAACACAGTTTTTAAGAAAAATAATAATTGTTTTTTTTGTAAGAAACCTGGTCACAAGCAGAGAGATTGTGTCAAATTTCATTTCTGGATAAAAAAGAAGGAGTCAAAAGAAGGTAATCATCTAGATTTTGTTTGATTTTAGTCAAACTTAGTAAATGTCCCCATTAGTTCTTGGTGGTTTGATAGTGGAGCTACGACCCATGTTGCCATTTCATTGCATGGATTCAAAATCAAAAGGAAACCAAAGGAAACAAAGTCAAGAATTAGAGTCGCCACAAATGTCCAAGTTGAAGTAAATTTTATAGGAACAATAGTTTTAGACTTAGAAACTAATTATAAGCTTGTTCTAGAAAACACTCTTTATGTACCGTCTTTTAGACGAAATTTGATTTCAATTCCTGTTTTATACCGAATTGGCAATGGTTTTAATTCTCTCAATGGAAACGTTTATTTTCTATTGAACTCTCAAATTGATGGTTTGTTGGGTCTAAGTGATCACTTTTAAATGAAAAGTCAGGCATGTTGTGGCATAGGCGTTTGGGTCACATCTCTAAAGAAAAAGTTGATAGATTAGTCAAGTCTAATATTTTACCTTCTCTTGATTTTGGGCGGATAGAAACATGTATTGATTGCATTAGAGGAAAATTGACTAAAACAAGAAAAAAGGGTGTTACTCGTAGTTCTGGCTTGTTAGAAATCATTCACACTGATATAAGTGGTCCATATTCTACCACAATCTGTGGCTCAAGTTATTTTTATCACCCTCAATGATGACTATTCTCGATATGGTTATATTTTTCTTATTAAAGAAAAATCAGATTCTCTTGAAATGTTCAAAGTGTTTAAAACTGAAGTAGAGAAACAACTGGAAAATGTCATTAAGATAGTGAGGTCTGATCGTGAGGGTGAGTACTATTGTAGATACACTGAGAGTGGGAAACAAATGAGACCTTTTTCCAAATATTTACAAGGTTGTGGCATAGTTGCTCAGTACACCATGTCTGATAGTCCTGATCAAAATAGTGTAGCTGAAAGGCGAAATCGTACTTTAAAAGACATGATGAGAAGTATGATGAGTAGATCTAATGTACCTGAGTTCCTTTGGGGTGAAGCTATTAAAACATCCATGTACATTTTTAATTGTGTCCCTTCCAAGCCAATTCCTACAATGCCTTTTGAGTTGTGGATCAATAGAAAACCCAACTTAAATCATTTTCGAGTATGGGGACGTCCTGCTGAAGTAAGAATATATATCCCTTCAGAGAAGAAAACTAAACCTAGTGTTGCTGGTAGCTAAGGGTTACAGATTCTATTGTCCTATAAGGGGACAAGAATAGTTGAATCACAAAATGCAAGGTTTCTTGAATTTGATATTGTAGAAAAATATTGTTCTCAGAATGTTTCTCGTGAGACAACTGAAAATGTTGAAACTATGAGAATTCCTCTCACTGTTTTCACAGGATCTTTTAAGTCTACACCTACACAAGAAGAGAACCATGATCATATACCTGTGCAAGCTGAGGATCCTATACAAATAATGGTTCAGAAATCAATCATTGTTGAGGAGGATGTTTAGGCACCTACTATCGCTGAACAAGTGGTTTAGGCACCTGTTGTTGTTGAACAAAATTTGAGATTAAGAAGATCAGCATTACCTGATGACTACTTGGCATATCTGGTTGAAGGTAACATTGTGGATCTTGTGACTTATTCTGAAGCAACATTATGTGCTCAATCAAAGATGTGGCTTGATGTCATGTCTATAGAGATGAGCTTCATAAGTAGTAATGATGTGTGGGAGCTTGCATAACTTCCTAAAGGTCATAAAGTCGTTGGTTGCAAATGGGTCTTTAAGACCTAGAAGGATTCAAATGGAAATATTGAACGCTTCAAGGCAAGATTGGTTGGTAAAGGGTTTTCACAACAAGAAGGAGTTGATTACAATGAAACCTTTTCACTAGTCTCATCTAAGGATTATTTTAGGATCATTATGGCATTGGTATCCCATTTTGATCTTGAGTTGCATCACATGGATGTAAAGAGAACTTTTCTTAATAATGATCTTAATGAAGGGGTTTACATGGAACAACCTCAAGGTTTTGTTGATATAGGTAGTGTGCAAATTGAACAAGTCCATCTATGAATTGAAGCAAGCTTCTCTATAATGGTACTTGGAGTTCGAAGAAATTATCATTTCTATGGGCTTTGTGGAGAATAAGATTGATCATTGCATCTACCTCAAAACCAGTGAGAGTAAGTTCGTAATTCTCACTCTTTATGCTGATGATATTTTACTTGCAAGTAATAATCTAGGAATGTTACATGAAACTAAGCATTCATTGAGTAAAGTTTTTCATATGAAAGATCTAGGAAAGGTATCATTTGTTTTGGGTATTGAGATTCGACGCGATAGGTCTCGTAAGGTATTAGGGCTTTCACAAAAGGCTTATATTGATCGTATTTTGAGCAGATTCCATATGAAAAATTGTAAGTTCGGAGATGTCCCTGTTCTGAACAGTGATAAACTAAGCTTAGATTTGTGTCCCGAAAATGATCTTTAGAGAGAATCCATGAAAGATGTGCCATATTCAAGTGTTGTTGGAAGTTTTAGGTATGTGCAGGTTTGCACTTGCCCTGACATTGCTTTTATTGTCAATGCTCTTGGACAATATCATACTAATCCGGGAAGAAGCCATTGGGTTGCTACTAAGAAAGTAATGAGATACTTGAAGAAGACAAGAGATTACATGTTAGTGTACAGAAGAGTTGATCATCTGGAGGTAATTGGTTACACAGACTCAGACTTTGTTGGATGTCCTGATAACTTGAGGTCTACTTCCGATTTTATCTTAATGTTAGCAGGGGATGCAATATCTTGGAAGAGTGTGAAACACACTTTCACAACATCTTCGACTATGCACGCAAAATTTGCAGCCTGTTATGGTGCAGCTACGCAAGCCATTTGGCTTAAGAATTTTATTCCAGGATTTAAGATAGTTGATTTCATCTCTAGACCCTTGAAGATCTATTGTGACAACAAAGTAGCCGTGTTTTACTCAAAGAGTAATAACTATTCTTCTACTTCTAAGCACATAGAAATAAAATATCTGGTTGTGAGAGATTTGGTTAACGGGGATGATATTGTGGTTGAACACAAACCCATTGATTTGATGGTTGCTGATCCACTAACCAAAGGACTGAAACCTATAATTTTCAAGCAACATGTTCACAACATGGGTATTGTTGAGGCATTTGATTCTTTAGGTTAGTGGAAGTATTCAGTAGTTATTTTCAATTGATTATTAGATTCTTTACCCTATTGTTTGAGATATATGGTGATACACTTATGTTATGGTAGATTTTGCTATCATCTATATTGTCGATTATTATTGTGCACATTTAATATCATTTTTCAGATCAACTTCATACTTGTTGTCTTACGTGTTGGTTATGTCTCATGTTGATAAGATATGTTGTTTTTGTTGGACCTTATTGGAGATATATACAGTAAACTATTCTATCTTGTGGATTTTTACTGGTTGTTGCAAGATATAATATGTTGCACATGTTGAACCTTGAAATTCAAGATTTTCTGGTGGAGCACATGTTGTTTTAGTTCTCACACATGTTGTAACAAAAAATTGCGATGATGATTTTTCTATGGTACGCATGTTGATTTAAAGCGCACATGTTATGAAAAATCGTTTGAAGGACCGACAATGAAATAGTTGTTGGGAAAGACAAGACAGTAACAAAAGTATCAGACAGGATAGCAGCAGAATAATACCCAAATTTAAATTTTCCCTTTTAATTTGAACTTAAGAGGAGACAAACCAAATTAAGCAATATGAAAAATGGACAGCAACTATATCAACCAAACTAAAGCAATAAGATAAGAACAAGCCAATCACACAAGACACAACGATTTACGTGGAAAACCCTTCGATGTGAATAGTAAAAAACCACAGGACCAAAAGCTCCACTATAAACACCAAGAGTTACAAAATTGTTCCCCAAAATTGGCCACAAAACAAGCGCCAAACAACGAGCAACAACAAATCAAGATTGCACCAAAACTAAAGAATTAAAGAAGAGATTTTACCCTAAAGCACGCTACTGTTCATGCCCTCAAATCAGATGCTACAGACACCCAAATCCGATCTTCACCGTTGTATTACAAGAACCAAATGCTGAGAACTCCCAGTTCAAATTTGAGCACGATCCAACGGTTAACGAAGCGTAAAAATCTGTCTGAAGCGGACTGCCTGAGCAGAAAATTTCCAGAAGCAAAAACTGGATTTTTCTCTTTTTCTCTCAATCTCTGAAACGAATCTCTCTTGATTTTTCTCTCTTGTGTTTCTGAAAATAAGACCAAATAAGCATTATATATGCCACATAATATTTGGGTTATGGGCTAAAATGGGCTGGTCCTAATAAAACTTTAATTTATCCACATAGGAAGGGGAAAAAAAGATCCTAAACCCAACAATTCTCCCCCTCACAACTTTGTGGAGGAGATCGTCATTCCAGCGATCATGCAACAATCCTCAAACTTTCCTCTTGGCAAAGCTTTAGTCATCATGTCGGAACCATTATCATTAGTATGAATCTTTTCAAGTTCAAGCAACTTAGAATCCAAGACATCTTGAATCCAATGATACCTCACATCAATGTGTTTAGACCGACCATTAAATGTAGAATTCTTGCCAAGATGAATAGCACTTTGACTATCGCAATAAAGCACATACCTCTCTTGAGCACAACCAAGTTCTCCCAAAAATCTCTTCATCCAGATCAACTCTTTGCAAGCTTCAACAACAACAATAAGCTCAGCCTCTGTAGTAGATAAAGCAACACATTTTTGCAACCTAGATTGCCAAGACACAGCTCCCCCTGCAAAAGTAATCAAGTAGCCTGAAGTAGACTTACGAGTATCAACATCACCAGCCATGTCTGAATCAGTGTAACCACAAAGAATAGGCTTTCCTGTACCAAAACACAAGCTCAAACTAGAAGTGCCACAAAGATATCTAATAATCCACTTAACAGCATTCCAATGCTCTCTTCCTGGATTAGAAAGAAAACGGCTAACAATACTAACAACATGAGCAATATCTGGTCTTGTACATACCATTGCATACATCAAACTACCAACAGCTGAAGCATA
>JAJOOH010022135.1:0-16407 GCA_029582605.1 Solanum gracilifrons | reverse complement strand
AAATCATGGTAAGCAGCAGTGATACATAAAGATTGTGTGAAGAAAGAGGATCAAGATTATTATGCCAGAAAATTCAAGCCAAAAGGGGAGATTTGTTAGGGTTTTGCCCTGATTTTCTTAACATAATTTAAGATTTATTTTCCTTAAAGAAAAAACAAAACATTACCATAAATGTTTTTACTTTTCTTGAAAGGAAAATATAATATTATTTTATATTTGGTTTATTCTCTCCTTTTAGGACTCTTTTTCTAGTAGAAAAGGTTTTAGGACTATAAATATAGGTTTGTTTCTTCTAACACAATAACAATAATATCCACAATGTAGTCGTTTAGAGAGTTTTGTTTAAGGGGAGATTTTCTCTTTATAGTTTCTATGCTTTTGATTAGTTTTTAATTATGTAGGCCAATTGGTCATATACTACAATAATATATTTCTTTTAGTATAATTTTATGTATCGTCTAATTTATCAACCATATGATTTGCAAATTATAAGCTTTCGCATGACGCCCTAATCACCCTTTCAGAACCCAACAAGTTGAGGGGTATCTTTTATCATTTTCCCTTATTTATATTTATAAATAGTTCACAATCTATATAACAAACAAAATATAAAGAGGCCAAAGAATATCATATCACATACATAATTTCAGTAATAGAAACGAACGAAGTATTGACTCACGCCAATTGAAAATTTAAAAAGTCCAAGAAAATCAAATGATTTTTCAGTATGACTTTCATGTCGTCCTTTATTGCAACATGCGTTCTATTTTCGAAATTAAAATTTTCAACATGATTCAAATTATCATGGCCCAAACTATTTTTTTCATATGAATTCAATGATTTAGATAGTTGATCAAAAGGTAAGAGAAACTCCCCACAAAATTTCTGAATTTTTGAAAAAAAGAAATGAGCTAGAAAGAATTAGTTGGAAGAAGAATATTATTACTCCTTCTGTCTCAATTACATTGTTTGTAATTTGTTATTTAATTACTATCCCCTCCGTCCCAATTCTTTTTAGGATAGACTAGAAAGAAAATTATGTCACACAAATTCAGATGGAGAGATTAAAGTAAATTTTTATGCTTTAAAAAAAAAAAAAAATTACAACAAAAAAATGTCAGAAAAAATAAAATTTAGAACTTCTACAACTTTATATCCTATGGATGTGATCTTTACACATTTTACTATATTATATTAAAGATCACATTTATCTTATTATATATAGTAATTTTTAAATTAAGATGATATGTTGCCCATAGCCTAAAGGTTTTGCACTGACTTCTAATTAGGCGATTTGCAGGTTCTAATCTTGGCCTGACATTTTTTTTTTTGTAAAAGAAACGAAAAATGCATCATAAAGTGCACCTACAAAATGTGTCAAAAACAAGAATAGAGCTTTTGCAAATGAAACGGGAAATGCATCATAAAATGTACCTACAAAATGTGTCAAAATAGGAATAGAACTCGCGTCAATCCTTCACCACTAGCATCATGCACCTACTTGTTTCTAGGGGTGTCAAGTTTATTATTTATACTACTTGTTATCCATGTATATGCTGGTATATATAAAATTACAATCGAGACCACCAGGTGTTGTGATACCCCGATCATTATACATAGATTTGTCCCTGCTCACAAGGTGTACACAACAAAGGTTCAACAAAAAGGTTCACTCGCAAGAAAAATGCCTACGATCATTTTCCACATTCACGATTATCAAATAACTGGACCAACAAAGTAAGTTCTAGATTTTTATAATTCACGAAATTCAAGTAGACCTCACCACACAGGGACGAACCTACGTGGCTCTACGTGGTTGTCATGGGATTCATCCGAACCCTCTCGATAAAAAGTTACATTGTATATATAAGGTAAATTTTCTTTAATTATGTAAATATATAAATTTTGAATCCCTCATGAACAACAAGTAAATTGTAGTGTTGTCACGACCCGAGCCTACACCCTGAACGTGGCCGGTACTTGAGAACCATTGATGTCCCTCAAGCGAACCCTCATCCTGGCTGACTACAAGCGAAAGACTAACGCAAGCATACATAAGCATCAAATTGAAAGAAACGTTTGAAAACAGTTTACTGAATCTCAAAACAAAATTGAATATACTGAGTATAAAACATAAGTTTTAAATAAAGCATCTCAAACTGAAAGTCTCCTCAAAATTGTCTATCTATGAAGCATCTACCGTATAAAGATGATTGTCGGGAAAAGATCCACGAATCCTCAAAAGAACTACTACTAGCAATTCATAAAATTGTACTACTCTGAAAGCAAAGAGGTCTCACTCATGAGCAGACGAGCGGATAAAGTGATCTCAACAGACTCTTGTTGAGGATCCTAAGAACTAGTATCTGCATCATTAAAAGATGCAGATCGACATCAGTACATTGAATGTATGAGTATGCATGTAATATAGATGAATAACAAATAACTGAAAGAAAGGAGTGCAATAGATAAAATATAAACTCAACTGAATGTAAAGGATTAAAGAAATGAAATTGTTTAAAACTTTACAAAAATAATTACTCACATCTGAAACTGAACATAATAAATGATATAATAAAAATACACTTTTAACTCTATTTGGGAGATTCTCTAACCAACAACCGTCACTATGAGCTACGTGATGTACAATGTCTCGTCCACGCTGCCACAACTATCCTATACCTTGTCGGGGTATAGAACACCTCAACTAAGTGGATCCACTAAGTTATGCTTAAAAACAATAAGGAATCGTCTAAAGAGTATGACCCTTTACCCATGTTGGCATACATAGTTTATGAGAACTTTGAATTACCTAAACTCGTTCCCATATTGGTGCTCAATATTACTCCCAATAATATATACTCATGCTCATATGTTTAAAAACATAACTCTTCCTTTGGTTTGAGATAATTGCTCAAACTACCCTCTTAGAAGAGGTAACTGCTTTTGAAATATCTTTTGAACTCATAACTCATTTAGAAATCTCAGCTTCTCTTTTATCAATGTAAAATTGATACATCTGGGAATACATAGTCCCCTTATACTCTTAACTCAATTCATACTTGAAAACCCTTTCTCGAAAACATATCAAAATCATATTTTAATATGATCATTGATGACTCGGGAAGTCAAACTGCATAAACATTGATGGTATATCTAGATTCCATACTGCTCATACATAGATGACATACTCGATTGTCATGCTAATCATGTTTTAGAAACTCTTTTCTCAAAAGTCATCTTTACTTTCTCAAAACTTAATTTAAAACTCAATTGTTGGCTTTAAAAAGCTTCTCAAGATTAATAACTCAATGCAAAGGGTTCATGCGGAATTATGGACATGAACGACTCAACTCGTGGGTCTTAATAATAATATGGAAACTAAGTACTCAGAACCCAAAAACTCAAAGACACTACTCATCTCAAGAATACTCAATTCATAGGGTTCATGTTGAAATATAGACATGAACGAATCAACTCAAGAATCTTAATGCATAACATATAACAATTCAATAATTAGGAATATAATTTCAAAAACAAACAGGAACTCGCGAACTCAAAATCAACTTAATTTTCTCAAGAATACTCAAATCTTGGGATAGAATCCTAGATTACTTTTTACTAATTAGAAAGTAGATGTATGGCGTGAGGACGAACTAGAACAACAGTATGATAGTCTTACATACCGGAAGAATAAGGTTCTTGAAGAATCTTGAAGAATGTTTATGAAGAACTTGATTAGAAGCCTTGAAACCCTAGCTTGAAGGAGAAAAATCAAGAAAGCCTTTCTTGATATTTCTTGAATTAGTTTATTGAAATCTCTATGGCCAAGAATTATGATTTTCATTAGTGATTCATAATTCATAATTGTATGGAGGAATTTGAGTTGGAAAGAATGGAATTCTTGGAGAAAGACTTACCTTGAAGAAAATTCTTGAAAAGATTGAAAGAATCTTGAAAAAGATTGAAAAAACCTTGAATGGAGTCTTCTCCTTTGATTTTTTCCTTAGGGTTTTGCCCTAGGGTTTGAGAGAGAAGAGAATGATGGATTAAAAGATGAAAATCTGATTGTTTTGAGCCTTTAATTCGTCAAGAAATTCGTTTAGGGTTTCTTAGAGGTAAAAAAACAAAAACGACCATTTTTAATGTTTTCCTGTAGGCTAATTAATCAATGCACTGTAACATGTTACTAAAATGGTCATAACTCTTTACTCAAAAATTGTATTGTTGGAAAATTGGTGGTGTTGGAAAGTAGATTCAAATACTTTTAATTTGATAGGTTATGGGTCACGTAACTCTTTATATTATAAGAGATATGGTCGTTTAAAGTTGACCCAAGTAGAATCTTACATCAAAACTTAATCGATAAAGAAACTTCAACTCTACTTTGTGATAGGAGTTTCTAGTGACCTTAATTGATATCCAAAATCATTACCATACTAAAGAATTTACCTTTACACATATGGGCAATTAAGAATCACCCAATATGACCCTACAAGTAAATGAAGAATGGTTCGAGCCTTAACTTAGAAATTTTCGGGGTGTTACAAGTGTAGTGGCATATCTCCTATTAAATCGACCCCCGCGCTCAGGATTCGAATCACCTTGTGAACATTATATTTTTAGTTTATCATCATTTAATTTCAATAACAATATTCCACGTTGCCGAAATAGGAGATTTAAACCCAAAAAATTCACAGGTCTCATTTCCAAAGGCTAAATCACTTTTCATCTTTCTAAATCCTTAAATCACTTCATTACTTCTTCCTCAAGACTCAAGAGTCAAATAATAAAATCATCTCCCATAATTTTTGTTATTGTTGATTTGTTTCATACTTGATACTTTATACTTGACTCCCGCATTCAATACGAAATGGAAAAATCAAAACACATTCTTATTGTTTAAAAAGTAAAATTATTTTCTCTTCTTCTTTTCTTCCAGTTTTCAAGAAATTAAAACTAAAAATTTTGCAGCAAAAAATTTAAAATATGAATGGGTCTTTATTTTTAAAGGTTATAGTAGCTCTATTTATCTGAAGTAGAGACTCAAAGCTAGAACCTAAAGATTTAATTGTTTTTCTCTTTCTCCAAAGTAAGATCTTCCCTCCCTTTTCTTTAAAATTAAAGTTTGCCCTTCTTGATTGAATATTGGCTATTATTATTTTTAAATTGTGAAATTTTTTAGATTGTTTTTTTTACGTTTTTTTATAGTTGTAACTAGATTTATGAACCATTTGAACTTTGGTGGTAATACCTACTGTAATTTGTAAAGAATCGTCATTAATACATTTATCGATTCAACTATCTTATACAGATTTGGAGTCAATAAAAAAGTAATTTTTCAAAGCATCAAATTCAAGTTTTATCGCTCAGAATAAACTTAATCGCACTACTAAAAAAATAGTGAATACCGACCTACAAATACCGACTTTCAGAGATTGGTATTCCCTGAAATACCGACCAAATATCGACTTCCCAACTTAGGTCAGAAAAAGATTGGTTGCTATTCAATACCGACATCAGGAGGTCGGTATTTACTAACCTCGAGAGGTCAGTTTTAATTTTAAGTCGGAAAATTCATTATTTTATTTTCCGACTTTCGGAGGTCGGTATTTATTAATTTTTAATTTTTAATATTTACGACTTCGGGAGGTCGGTATTTGTTAATTTTTAATTTTTAATATTTCTGACTTCCGGAGGTCGGTATATTTTAATTTTAATTTGTCTTAATTTTTAAATTCCGACCTCTGGAGGTCGGTATTATTTACTTTTTATTTTGTTTTTTTCTAATATTCCGATCTCTGGAGGTCGGTATTTTTTATTTTATTTATTTTTGAGATTCTGACCTCCAGAGGTCGGTATTGTTTTTTTTTAATTTTTGAGATTCTGACCTCTAGAGGTCGGTATTGTTATATTTTATTTTTGAGATTCTAACTTTTAGAGGTCGGTATTGTTATTTTTTATTTTTGAGATTCTGACCTCCAGAGTTCGGTATTTTTATTTTTTATTTTTGAGATTATGACCTCCGGTTGTCGGTATTTTTATTTTTTATTTTTGAGTTTCTCAGCTCCAGAGGTCAGTTTTTTGCTACAAAGCTGGCAGGAAATTGCTGCAATTACAATTGTCCACCTGCATATTTATACCAAAACAGCCCAAAGAGTTGCCAACACAATATTTTTCAACATATACATTAAACTACTTCAAAATAAACTTCATCCAACTTCAAAATAAATGTCATACAACTTCAAAATAAACTAAAATATGATCAAACAATTTCAAAAATATAGAAGTCTAAAATGTCAAATAGATATAACTACTCCACATCACCCTCACTCTCCTTATCAGACTTATCATTCTCATCACCCTCCTGATCAAATTCATAACTGTTGGTCGGACATGGAGGAATAATTTTTCCTGATTCAGGTGATAGGGAATAAAATGATAATAATTTAAATTCTTTAAAGGCTGAATCAGGTGAAAGAATTAAATTTTTTGAAATTTCATCTAAATCATTGTAATACTATTAGAAGAGCTAATTTTCAGAAAAAATCTTGTCAACCTTTATTAAGAGAGTTTCCACAAACAGAGATAGATTTCTTGAGATATGCGTTGTTTTAATAGTAAATGATTTGATGAATTTCCTTATTAGTTAAGAGTATAGTGTATGTCAGTAAAGATGCAGTTTATATTTTGTATTGTTATTTATTTAAGAAAAACAATCTTTAAGGTGAAGGTGAAGCATTTTCGAGTATGGAGTTTAGAAGTTGGTAAAAATAAAGCTAGTTTGCAAACACATGTTGGTGGGCTTAATATCATTCATAATCAGTCAAAAAGAAACCATGAAGATCTAATGCGGTAACAATAATTTATTCACTCATTTGAGAAATAATCAGATCAAGATAATCATGGGCATCAAATTTCTTAGCAGTTTCGATTGATGTAGTAAAACTTCTTCTGAAACAAGACTTGACATTTTGAGGTCATGATGAATCAAATCATCACTTAACAGAGGTATATTTTTCAAAATTCTTTCATTTTATGATCAAAAGTGTGATGAAATTCATAGTTTTGTATTGAAAAATGCTCCTCAAAATGATTAAATGATTTGTCCAAAGATTAAAAAAGAAATTGTGATTACTTGCAAGATTGAAACAGTTAAATATATCATAAAGGAACTAAATGGTGATTTTTTTCCTTATTGGTTGATGAATCTTTTGATGTTTCATGGAAGGAGCAAATTGAGGTTGTTTTTACTATATGTTGATAGAATAGGATTTGTGATGAAGAGACTTGTTGGAATGTACGCGTCCACCAGTGATCACAGGACTAGGTCCCCGACAGAATGAAAGTGCAGAAAATAAATAGCACAATGTAAAAATAGGCACACAAGTTTTACGTGGAAACCTTTTTGCTCAAGGGAGTAAAACCACGACCTATCACACATGATTTTAAAACTGTTTTCACTAATCTTCTCAAGCAAAAGTGAAACACGGATTACAACCACAACAGTGAGATTAACACCCTAATCCCACACTAAGTAATACCCCTATTACTTAAACGAGCCAAAACAATGCATCCATTTCTCACTATACTAACCCTCGCTGATTAATAAAGACTTTAACTGTAAGACACAACGTTAACTCTAAAAATGTTCTTACAAAGACTTCAACAAAGATTTGAAACGTTTCTAACTAGAGTGAAACGAATCGTACAAGTTTAGATCAATACAAACATTCAAGAACAGCAACAAGTACGGAAAGCACTTCTTCAGTTGATCAGGTCCTTGATGTATGTGTTCTTGTGCTAGAGTTCTTCCTTGAAGATGGCCTTCTCTTTTTAAGCTTGTGAGTTTTGTTTGCCAAATAATCTTAAGTTTGTTATGAAATGAACACAAACTCCTTGAGATGACCTCATTGGCTGAGAGTCTGCTTCCCTAAAAGGACATGCACCTACCAGAGGTGGCAGCTTTTCTGACAACTGTCTTATCGTCATTTTAACATTCCCAGTCTTGCAGGGACCAAGTCCCTTGCAATGTTCTTTGTGAGTTCTTGAGAAGACTTTCTAACTCTCCTTTTCTTTTGAATGAATGAATCTTCTTGTTGTTTGTCATTTCATTATACCGACCAAAAAGAGTTATTGTCCACTGGATAGTCAACCTCATCTGTTTCTATTGGTGAAGTACGCTGATGACTTCACCAACCCACTGATAGGACAGCTTTACAGATGTACATCATTATACATCTGATGGAGAGAACTCTGCCAGGGACCAGGTCCCTGCATTTTTGAGCCACTGAAACAGACAATCTTGTCCGCTCTTCCTATTGGTGAAGTACACTGCAGTTTCCACCTACCACATGTCATGGCAGCTTTACAGCTGTACCCCATTTTGAATCTGGACGAGAGCACTCTGCAGGGACCGGGTCCCTGCATTTGTGAGGATCATCAAAACACATAGAATATAATATTTTTCCCCTTTTTGATGATGACACACAAATATTCCTTATACTGAGTTTATTCATTCATTTTACTATCGTCAGTCCTAATAACAAGGATCTGGTTCCTTGTTTGATCTCTAAGTTTGTTAAATCATCAAAACTTACTTCAAAATAATATTTTCCCTCTTTTTGATGATAACAAACTTATTTACCTTATTCCCCATTTCACCAGTTCCCCCTATCAACATGACTCTTCAGGTAATTGGATTGGTCCCCTTATTTTCGTCATCCCCAAAGTTTGTCAAATCATCAAAACATTAAAATAGCATTTCCTCATTTTTGATGATGAAAAACTTGTTCAACTTCTTCCCCCTATCGACATGACCATGTCCTCTTTAATTAGCTAGCATTTATTCCCCCTATCGGCATGACCATGTCTTATTCAAGTAGCTAGCATTTATTCCCCCTATCGGCATGACCATGTTTTCTTCAAGTAGCTAACATCATTGATCTCATACCTTAACAATTTTCCCCCTTTTGATATCATAAAAAAATGATTAAAGCAGTAAACCAAGTTGACAGAAATGTAGTTCAAGAAAATTCATGGCCACTTGGGAAACATTGAGAATGAGTAAAAATGCATAAAGTAATGAGACAAGTCAGTAGAAACAAGGCATTTTTCAATCATAAATAAAAGATCAGCAGCCCACTGATTTTCGATAGAAAACGAGGACGACTGACATAGGAGAATAGGAACAGAGGGGATGGCTTGGGAGCAAGGGATTGAAAGAATAGAATTAGTAGATCATATCCCTAGCATGGTTTTTCAGAATCCTCTCGTAAAGTTCAACATGCTTTGCTACCCAGTCTTCATGTTGAACCTTCAGGGTTGCCATTTTTTTTTGTTTTCTTTTTTTTTGTGTTTTTTCAACCTGGTCCCTCTGATAGTGCTATTTCAGATGCTAAGCCCTTAGGCAAACCATTTCAGTATCCCTGTTAGCAAGAGAAACTATCATAGCTTCCAACACTAGCCTGAGTTTCTCATAGAAGAAAGATTGGTAAAATCAAACTTACTCAAGGACTCTGAGATGAATAGATCAATAATTTAGGAATCAAAAAAAATTTAAATTTTTGTTGTTTTTTTTTCTTTTTAAAGAACGAATCAGACACCTTCCTATTCAGAATACTTTGAGTCCTCAGAATGTCAACATCTTCCTTTTTGAAAGTCATGTTTTCCACCTCCTTCTTTTCTTTTTGCTTACTGAATTGGGTCCCTCTTCATACTTAAAAACATCTTCATCAGAAAATTCTCCATTGAGAACAAAGGGTATAAGAATTTGAAGAGTTTTTTTGAGAGAGAAGCAAGGAGGGTTTCGAAAAACTTTGATTTTTGGAAGGGGATTTGAGTTTTCTTGGGAGATGGAAAGAAATATGGAGTATAAAGGAAGTGAAAAGGTTGTATCATGTGAAAGGAAATGTCATTTTGGTATTGAAAAGATGGGACCACAGTCAGATACCTGAATGATAGATATGTGGCAATTGCAACGGTTCTCATGCATAATTCAAAATGCAATGTTAAGAGTGCTAACCTTCGAGAACGGATCGGGTCCCTCTCTGTAGTTTGAATGTGATTACCTAGATCTCTCCTGACCTCCCCTTTCCTTCAACCGTTTTTCCATGTGTGTATACCTACAAAAGGTATGAGAGTGAACTTGCTAAAACATACATAACTGGAAAAAAAAAAAAAAGGATACCTGCTCCCTTTGCATAGCCATGAGAGGGCTGATTGCTTTCGGCAAGATCTATTCAATCAAGTTTCAGCATTCCCAACTTCAGTCATTCAATCAATTTTCAGCATTCCCAACTACAGTTTGATTATCTCAGCCAGGTCTTCTAAGAGCTTCAAGCTGCTGCTTGATCCACAAGAGTTGAGCACATCAAGCTGCACTTGCTACATTCTCTGCCTCAGTTGTTGAAAGAGCACTGAATCTTGCCTTTTAGTTCCCTATAAGTAAGAGATCAGCCTTGAACATAAGCCATTCATGAGGTCCTGTCTTCTTCACATGTCTTAGGATTGTCAGAGCAACCTTCAAATGAGATTCCGTTGGACAATCTTGGAATCTTGCATAAATCCTAACACTTTGCATCATTTACATCAGGACCAGATCTATCAGCATCCAACATCGACTTGGTCCCCATGGGAGTATCAATTGTCCTGACATATGTAATATGAAACTTCATTAGTAGCCTCTCTGAGCTGGAACCAGGTCCCTGTTTTTGACAAGCTGGTTCTCGCTTAGAGCTTTGATGAAGATATCAGCCACTTGATCTTCCATTTTGCAAAGCTTTAAAAGTCAGCTTGATCTACACCTCTAAGAAGAAATTGAATTCCATCATGCTCATTTAGAGCTTACTACCCATTAGTGCGGCAAACCCTCTCTTTAATCCATTGTTGAAGAGGAACTTGGACAACCTATCAGCTTCAAAATTCACACAATCAGTTTGAATTGCATTATCTTTGTTCAACACTGTCTGCCGGACCGGGTCCCTCATCAGGTTCATCATCTGCATTAACTTCCTTGGGATTTTTGGATTCATAAAGAGGATATACTTTGGAAACTTCACTGTTTAGCCTATCTCTATGAATCAGAAGCAACTCTTCCATCTCAAAAACTTCTTTATTTTGCAGCTTCTCAATTCTTCCAGACTCATCAATAATTACATGAACACTTTCTTCAATGCATAATTCTGGTTTTAATGCACCTGTTAAGCCTTGTTGGAGGAAGAGTATCCCACAACTATTCTTTCATCACCATTGAGATCAAACTTCTCAATATCATCATTTTGGTCACAAAATATGTAGTATTCACCACTTCAGTTCGAAAGTTCTTTGAAAGATTTAAATTTAGCCTGCTTATTCCACCTGAAGGATGGTCTAATCTGCTTCTCTTTAACACACACATTACAAACTTTGTCATCTGCAAATTTGATTTTGGGCAGACCATGTCCTAGGTCAGTTGACACAAGTTTGTGCAGTAGAGAAGCACTCACATGAGCAAGCCTCTCATGTCATACCTCAGCATTCTCACTTTGAGCACTAAGGTAAGTGAGACTGTCACTACGAGCAGTATTTGGATCAACAATATACATGTTCTTGTATCTCTTTTCTACCAAGATAATCACCCAAGAGAGCAAGTTTGTGACAACACATTTATCTGATAAGAACTTAACTTCATTTTATTTATCACAAATATGTGAAACAGTTGAAAGGTTGTACTTCAATCATTGACATAGTACACAACCTCAATGGTGTGTTCCATAGAATTCTCAAACATGTCTACACCAAGAATATACCCTTTCTTTCCATCGCCAAATGAGACACCTCCACCTTGAAGTTCCTTGAGAGGGAGGAAGTTTTTAGTTTCCCAGTCACGTGCTTTGAGCATCTGCTATTCATGAACCGACACTAACTATTACTTTTTCCTCTTACTTGAATACCGTATCACTAATTAACCTTGGGAAACCATTTAAGACGGAGTTCCCAATGAGCAGATAAAAGAGTGATAAAGAGAATTCATTATCCAGTGAGGCAAACTGATTTTCTTCAACTTAGGAATAGAAGCAAGACCAGGTCCATTCTTCAGTCTATTTCTCTGTTCGGAATAGTTTGACGAACTTCCTTCATATTTTTTCAAAACAGGACAATCTTTCTTAAGATGCCCATCTCGACCATAATGCACATAGCAAATCATCAGCATCAAAAACCGTTTGGCCATGAGGATTGTATAGGGATCTATCTTCTCACAACCCAACCCTCTTCTACTGTTGTTGCTTTGACCAATTAGATTTGTAAGAATGTTAGAAGAATTGGTCCATTTGAGGGACTTTTCCAGTTCATCTTTTACACGGACCAGGTCCCTCTCCAACACAAGATTTTTTTAAAGCCAATTACATCTTCATTTCAGCAGTATGAAGCTTATTCTCAAGCTCTAGCTGCAAGTTGTTGGCCTCGTTCTTTCCTTTAAAAATTGTATTAGTTACCCTTTTATCTTTTCCTTCAATTCTAAATTTTCAGCTTTTAAAACAACCAGTTGATTTTCAATATAAGATATTTGGGCAACTAAAACAATTTTTCCATCTAGAGAGATGTCTATGCTATTGTTCACGAGATCATTCTCAGTTGTTAGCTCACTTATCAAACCAAGTAGTACAACAACTAGCTTTCTCAATTTACTAGTAGAAAAAGTATTCAAGTTTTGCTTGAAATATGATAGGGTTACCTTTTCATCAGTATCTTTCTCATCTGACTTTGTCATTAAAGCATCATTAGAGTTCTCGGAATCATCTGAATCACTTGAAGAATTTTCCCATGAAGCTAAATCCTTCTTCACTACCTGAAAAAAGGCTTCTCTTCTGCTTGCCTTGTCACAAACTTGGTCCCCCTCTTTGTCTTTACTTTCTCAAGACTTGACATATTTCTCGTGGTCAGCTTTGTGCATAAAGTAGTGTCTAATGGAGTTACCTGGTTGATCACACTTGTAACACACGTCACTAGAGCTTGTAGCAATGTTGTGATTTTCTTTCTTCATGAAACCTCCACGTTCTGTCAAGATTTTTTGAAATCTTTGAGTGAAATATCTCATGCTCTCATTTATTTCAGGGGTTTCACTTTGTGACACTTTGGAAGCAAGTGATCCATCAGCAACAATCAAATCTATCCTCTTCTCTTCACCCTTCAAAATGAGACCCTCCCTTTTTTTGTGCATCTCATAAACTTGAAGATGCTCAAATAGTGCATACAACGTCACTACTCCAGGTTCCCTTGTCTCATTGCCAGTCACAAGTCATTTGTCCAAGATCTGGGAAGAATTTCCAGTACCTTATAAACTTGCTTACACATAGGAACTAGTTCTTCAAAGAACATAAGCTCATTTGTAATGGTGCAGAATCTGGTACGCATTTCATGAATGGATTCACCTTCTTTAATGGTGAAACTTTCAAATTGAGTAGTAAAGAGATCTAGCTTAGATTTCCTTGTTTCCTCAGTTCCCTCATACGTTGTTCTCAACATATCCCAGATTTCTTTGGCTGATTCACAAGATGAGATCAGATCATATTCATTTACTCCAGTGCCACACATCAGTAGCTTCCTTGCTTTGTGATTTTTCTGGACTAATCTTCTGTCAGAGTCAATGTATTGTTGTCGAGTTTTGGGAATGATTCTTGTGACCTATCCATCTTTAACCTCCATAGTTGGCACATAAGGACCTTCACATATGACACTCCATACCTCAATGTCCTCTGCCATGAGATAGTCACTCATTCGAATCTTCCAGTGTTTGTAGAACTGACCATAAAAAAGAGATGGCATTGTAGATGACTGATTTCTTTGCAGGTTCAGTGGTGTCGTCATTCCTTGTAGGAATCTCTCTCTTGGTGTTAACGAGATATAGAGCCCTCACTCTGATACCAATTGTTGGAATGTACGCGTCCAACAGTGATCACAGGACCAGGTCCCCGCCATAATGGAGGTCCAGAAAATAAAAATCACAACGTAAATATAGGCACACGAGTTTTACATGGAAACCTCCTTGCTCAAGGGAGTAAAACCACGACCTGTCACACATGATTTTCAAACTGTTTTCACTAATCTTCTCAACCAAAAGTGAAAAATAGATTTCAACCACAACAGTGAGATTAGAACCCTAATCCCACACTAAGTAATACCCATATTACTTAAACGAGCCAAAGCAATGCATCCATTGCCCACTATACTAACCCTCACTGATTAATAAAGACTTTAATCGTAAAACACAAGGTTAACTCTAACAATGTTCTTACAAAAACTTAAACAAAGATTTGAAACGTTTCTAATTAGAGTGAAATGAATCCTACAAGTTTAGCTCAATACAAACATTCAAGAATAGCAGCGGGTACGGAAAGCACTTCATCAGTTGATTAGGTCCTTGATGTATGTGTTCTAGTGCTTAAGTTATTCCTTGAAGATGGCCTTCTTTTTTTAAGCTTGTGAGTTTTATTTGCCAAATCTTAAGTTTGTGTTTTGGAGAAGAGACTATATGAAATAAATACAAACTCCTTGAGATGACCTCATTGGTTGAGAGTCTGCTTCCCTAAAATGACGTGCACCTACCAAATAATAGGTGAAACCTTTTCTGACAACTGTCTTGCCATCCTTTTCACATTCGCAGTCTTGCAGGAACCAGGTCCCTTGCAATGTTCTTTGTGAGTTCTTAAGAAGACTTGCTAACTCTCTTTCTCTTTTGAATGAATGAATCTTCTTGTTGTTTGTCATTTGATTATATCGACCAAAAATAGTTATTTTCCACTGGACAAACAACCTCGTCTATTTCTATTGGTGAAGTACGCTGACGACTTCACCAACCCACTGACAAGACAACTTTACAGTTGTACACCATTATACATCTGATGGAGAGATCGAACTCTGCCAGGAATCGGGTCTTTTCATTTGTGAGCCACTGAAACAGACAATCTTGTCTGCTCTTCCTATTGGTGCAGTACACTGCACTTTTCACCTACCACCTGTCATGACATCTTTACAGTTGTACCCCATTTTGAATCTGGACAAGAGCACTCTACAGGGATCGGGTCCCTGCAGTTGTGAAGATCATCAAAACACCTAGTATATAACTAGACTTCTTGACATTTTTCATGTTAAAAATCCTAGTCTTTATCTCTAAAGGATGTAATTGTCAATTTACTTTCCTAACATTCCTTGAGTCTATCTTGTGTGTGTGCACAATGCTATGATGGAGCAAGTAATATGCAAAGTGATATGAATGACCTTAAGATGTTGATTAAGAAAGAAAGTAGATCTATTTATTCTATTCATTATTTTGATCGTTAACTTCAACTAACTCTCATTGGTATTTTTAAAAGATGTCTTCAGGTTGGAAAACTTTACGATTCGTGTAAAATATTTTTAATGTGTTTGCGATGTCTAATAAACGTATGGATGAGAATCTAGATTCTCAAAAAAGAAGAATTCAAGAGACTTTTGATATGGATGAGCTTAAAACTGGTAGAAGCTTGCATCAAGAACTTGATATTTCTAGAGCTTGATAATCATTTGGAATCTCACTTCAAATCTTTTAGTTGTTTTATTCACAAGTTAGGCACAATTATGGTCATATTTGATAACATTGTTGAAACTGCATATTCTTGGATGAATGATCTAGGGCAATCTAATATATCAGAGTTGTTCAAACATAGTAGGTTATATTCATATTGCATTTGATGAAAGAAATTTTAGGAATTATAAGTGATCTTAGTACATGTTTATAAAAACAGTAGCAAGATATTACAAATGTAATGCTACTTGTTAAATAGGTCAAAAGAACGCTGCAAGACTTGAGAAAAAAAATAAAAGATGAAATTTGTTTGTTACAACATTGTGGTACCTATTTTTGATGAGTTGTATGTTAATTCTTAAAGATCACAGAATGAACCTGTTGATTATATTGTTTTTCATCATTATCATGTTGAAGTATTTTGTAAAATAATTGATTGGCAACTGTAACAACTCAATGATCATTTTGATGAGGTGACAATTGACTTACTTTATGGAGTTGCTCATTTGAATTTGATAGAATCATTTTCAAGTTTTGATATCCAGAAAATAATGAGAAAGACTGCATTATATTCTAATGATTTTGATGAACTTAGTATGTGTGCACTTGAGAATCAACTAGAAAAATAACATTATTGATGTTCGTGATATCGATAAAAGGTTCTCTGATTTACATGGACTTTGTGATCTGGTGAAATTTGTTGTAGTTCTACCAGTTGCCACTGGATCCATTGAAAGAGCTTTTTCTGCAATAAATTTTAGGGATAAGGGTATGAAAAATACCCCAACTTTGGTCGGATTTGTTGTTGCGATACTAAACTTTCATGAGAACCTATTACCTCCCTAGACTATTTAATACCGTAT
>JAJOOH010022131.1:0-12338 GCA_029582605.1 Solanum gracilifrons | reverse complement strand
AATGTGGTTGCTCGATCTAGTGCAGAATCAGAATATCGAGCAATGGCGACAGCAACTTGTGAGCTAGTTTGGATCAAACAGTTGCTGGGAGAACTAAAATTTGGCAAAGTTGATCAGATGGAACTTGTGTGTGATAATCAAGCGGCTCTTCATATCGCATCAAATCCAGTGTTTCATGAAAGGACTAAGCACATTGAGATTAACTGTCACTTTGTCAGAGAAAAGATACTCTCGGGAGATATTGTTACGAAATTTGTGAAGTCAAATGATCAGCTTGCAAATATCTTCACCAAGTCCCTCACATGTCCTCGTATTAATTACATCTGTAACAAGCTAGGTACATATGATTTGTATGCACCAGCTTGAGGGGGAGTGTTAGAATAGAAATAAGTATTTCCTACTTAGAATAGAAATAGGAATAGGAATAAGAATAGGAATCCTAGTTGGAAAAAGATTCCAATGTAGTGTCTATAAATAGGGTCTCAATGTAACTATTTAGATACACAATTCAATAATATTTTTCTTATATATTTCTCACATCTAATACCGAAGAATTATATGTCAAGAAGCACTGTTCTCAAAGGGTATGAGATACGACATGTTGGGCGCATTCCCCAAAGTTTTCTTGTACTTTGGTCATTCAGTAGTCATACTACACGTAAAAGTATATTACATTTGTGCAGAGAAAAAACGGTGGTGTTTCATGATTCTGCAGTAGATCGTATACTACCATGTGGTTGACAAATTCATGATAGGTGCAGGAGATACTCTCTTATTCCAAAGTTCCTTTCATTTGCTGATGGCTGTGAGATAGAGTCTAAGATATTTATGTCCGACACAAATGTGTTGCCTTCTTAGGAGGAGAATATATGCTCTAAATTTGTGGCTCTGACCAGTACACTTGAATTTTTTAATGCAAGAGAAAGAACTTATAATGCTGATAAGAACTTAAGCTTCTAAAACAATGTGGAACAACGAGATATCGGAGAAGAATGAAGAAAGTGAAGAAGAGGCAAGAAATGTGTGATGTCACGTTGGTGGCTGTGGGGTTCTGCCCACCACATTTTGCCTGTGGAAGATAATTGTTTAATTTCCACATGGATATAAATCTCTTTTGTTTCTCACTGTTTTTGACTCTAGCTCTTTGGCAATCTATTCCTTTTTGTCTGGCCACTCTCTACCACGACAGTTTCTCTTTGCAGGTGAAAGAAGTCGTTTCGCAAATAAGCTGAAGGCCCTGAATCGCTTGAAGGCAAAACTTCTCATTGTAATGAGGGAGCAAGGAGTTTCAAACTTGGCTAGCATTAGAAGTAGTGATATCTCTAGTAGTTGGAACCAAGTGATAAGGAGGTATGTATTTCATCCAAACAAACTGGTAGAAGATATGAAGATGGGCGTCCAATTGTCTGACCTTACTGCTGTGTTAAACGGAGACATTGAGCCATTTATCGGTGCTCACATCAACAGCAGACGACATGAAATCCCATGATACATATAGCTATGTACTCCTCTCATGCAAAAAGAAGAAAGAAAGAGATTTTATGATAGAAAAGAAGTAGATAAAGGTGAAGGGTAGGAGAGAAAAGCAGTCACTGCTCCATGTTCTTGTATTCTTAAGTTGGTAGTAACTTATTATGTAGCTGTGCTCTACAAATCTGTAAAATTTTGCTCAACGTCTATCGGAAACAACCTGTCTACTCTCTCAAAAAGGTAGGGCTAAGGTTGTGTATACACCACCATCCCCAATTACTAGTGGGATTACACACAGTATATTGTTGTAAGAGAGATTTATTTCAATTCTAAATTTTATCTTTTTCATGTATATCAAGCCAGCATAGTACAAAAGAGGTTGATTCCCCATGTGCAGAGTATGGGGTAGGACCGAACCACAATGGTCTATGCAGCCTTACCTACATTTCTACAAGCAAACCCATGACCTCCTGATCACGTGACAACAACTTTATCAATTACGCCAAGGCTCCCCTTCCACGATGCACAATAGCACGAAAATATAAAATAATTCAATTGAAAACATTTTTTTTTTTTTGATAATTAATTCGATCGAGCATGGAACTTTTGCACTATCACAAGAAACAGAAAGTTGCACCATTTCATCTCTCATCAAAAACATTATACAAGGCGTTTACATTCTTTGCAGTCTTACCAAGAAGTTTCTTGCAAAGAAGAGCAAATTTACATCAGACCTATTATTGAGTAAAATATCACAAGCTCACAAAGTGAACTAATGGGGAAAAAGAATATGACTCTCAATGAAATAAGGAGAGGAAAAAAACTAATTTCTTTAGGAAAATAAAGCTTCTAAATAGTCATCAACATAAGCTAGGCATGGCCAATGATCTGTTCGAATTCGAACCAGTGTAAAAGTATTAGAAACTTCCATCTGAAAAAGGAGATGAAATCTTGGTGGAAGGAATATCAAAATCTGAATAATGCCTAGGTTTTTCTTACTAATTTGGACATAACCCCCTTCTCCATCATCTTCATCATCCTTGTACTTAAGGTAAAGCGGTCCCCCAACTAAACTGGTTTCCACGATGGTATCATCCGTGGAAGAGGAACCCAAGTTAATCTCATCCCATGTAATGTCCCTTATAACTCCTCCCTCCTTCATGAGGTTGGTTAGAGAATCACCGGTTACACATACAATAAAAGGTGCCAAGGATCGCTCTACGGCTTGGATCAAAGATGCCACAGGAACCTCTAGTAACTTCACAGAGCGAGTACCACTGATTGCTACGATCCCTTTGCCTCCTTTGAGTACAAATGTCTCCCGCCCAGTGCTGGTTGAAGCGCCACATGCTTCCCACAAAGCATTGAACAGATCCACGTAGTAACCACGTTCTGCATCTTCAGGGATGTCTTCTGGAACAATAGCTTTGAGAAACATATCTTCAATTCCTACTGTAATGTTATGCAGCTGTCCTCTAATGATCTGACCATTATCCGCATTCGTTTCAATGAAAACATCAACAAAACCAGGTATTGGATCCTGTGGTTCCAATTCAATCAGAACAGGAGCTTTGAAGCTTTTGTCATCTCCAGGAGTTTCAGAAACATCTTCCACAGGGATAATATCAAGGGAATTCGTCTGGCTAAAAGAGTAGAAACCTTTGGGTGGTTGACCTAGAAGAAAAGGAACATGGCATGATGGAATGGAGCCATATGGCGCAGAAGAAGAGAACTTGAGAACAGTTGCATATAAGGCAGGAAGGGTATCGACTCCATTAGCTGGCAAATCGTTTCCCCAAATGCGACTGAAGGGCTCTGACTCAAACCTTAAAGTACAGGATATTTTGATCTTGGCACCCGGCATGTGTCTAAAGTCAGGAATAAATGAAAAATGCTTCCTCAAGATTTCAACTATCTGTGAAATCTTTGAATCCATCACACGTAATGGCTCCGGAGGCTGATTGTGCCGATTGGCTTCAGAGATCACTGTATCATCAGTAATTTTGTCAAACTCACTTTGCTCACTTGGGGACACGTTGTCCTTGATGGGTTCTATATAACTAGGTTTCTTGGCATCAAATCCCAGGGCTGGCAGGGACAAAGACCAAGATTGTTTAACCAACAATGGCACAATGCGCTCAAGAAGCATGCAGGACGAAATATTCCTAGATTTCTTAGGGTCGTGAGAAAGTCTAGGAGACTGAGCACTGAAGAAAGAGCTGGAATGGGTAGATGGAGAAATTCCAGGAAGCTGGTCCCCACTGTTTAGAATGTCTCTTAGCTTTTTCCCAGGAACACAAATCAGCATCCGCAGGTAAATCCTGCAAAATACCACCAAATGTTAGAAAACAATAGTATATTTGCACACTCAATATGTTTATTTTCCCCAGTTAATCCTACAAAGTGCAAATTCAATGGTGAACAAGCTTCCCAATGTTATTGACATCTTTCATTTGTGGTGAACATGTGACGATATAAACAATGTGTACATCCGAACAGAATGAGGTAAGAAATGGGATGGAGATATTTCTCATAGTATTACCTGGCATTATCACGAACTTCCAGATCTGGGAAATAAAGACAAGTGAATGATAAAAGACGAGACAACCCAACAAATAATTTGGAACTATAGTGATGCATGATCATAGTTCGACAAATTCCAAGAACTTTACTCCCATGACTCCAAGACCTTAATCCTGTATCTGGACCATGTTTTTCAACAAGAACTACCATGAACCTGGTAAGGAGCTCTATTAACCCACTAGGTGAAACTTTATCACTCTCAGCAATCCTTTCCAATATACAGAAGTAAGATACCAATTTGTAGTCTATCTTGAGTTTTGGAAGCAAGTTATCATCAAATGTCTTAAGTAGGCGTTCTCCCAAAAATTGATGTTTGTAACATGTCAACAAGCGGTCTGTGAAGCCAACAATGACAGGGACCAATCCTCTATATTCAGACAAAGAGTCTATAAGTGTTCTCTGCAAAACATGAGTCAAGCTTCAGAAACATTTAGGCAAAAAATATATGAGCATCATTGCAAAATCAGAGTAGAGTATCAGTACTACTGATAAGTCAGGAGGAGATGGATCATCTGTCATTCATTTCTAAACTCCTATAAGACAAACTCCAATAACACCTCTACGATATAGCTCCCAAGATAAAGTAATCAACATCCGTATTTTGACAAGAAGATGGAAGACATTAAAGCTACACACGTGACAGGGCACCTATAGATGGCCTGAAGGAAGAACTTGTTATATATTGTTGGAGAGTTACGGTGTATGCAGATTCTTTTCACCAAAGTTCTTATCTTTCATTGGAGCACACCTTCTAGACCTCTCTATTATGCTACAGCCTTCTAACCTTCTTTCATCAATAATATGTTTTCCTCTATACTTTCAAATTCAAACAGATCAAGTAAAACGGAAAAGAAGAAAATATCTAGCGACTGCTTGCACATAGAGACGCAAAGTGAAAATAATGTGTAAGCTCTTTCCTTTTAGTGAAGCACCAAATGCGTCAAACCAATGTCACAGACTCAAAGTAAGAATAGAACAACAGGTTCAAAGTATGTGTACCTGCACAGTATGGTAGATTGCTGGCTCCAAAAGGCTTTTATTGGAGATAGAATCATTTTCTGAGTGAGATGTCTGACCGATCAAAAACTTATGGATTGCACGGAATGCCACAGAAGTTTCCATACTCCAAGGAGGCAACCATTTAAAAGCTGATACACAAACAAGGCCATCTTCAAATAACTTTTCCCGAGTCATTTGTGGACTGCCTTTTGAACTCATTACTCCATTGACATTCTCAATCAAAACTGAACAATAGGCAAGCAAGTCAAGCTTCAACGATTTCAAAGCGAGGGGATCAAACACCGATGGGTAAAAGCTCAAGCTCATATCAACAACATTCTTCCTTTTCTCAAAATCCCTCTTCAATACCAACCCTATGAACCCAACTAACCAGTGCAGCACCAACAATCGAAAAAACAAATGATGCTGGGATTCTTTGGATAACAACAACAGTCGACTCGCAATTTCCATCTCTTGTCCTTCGAAAGAATCCATATAGCTTAAGTACATGACTAAATATGCATGCCATAGCAAAGGATCATATGTATGAAGCAATCCCGAAAACTGAACCTTCAACAAAGATGGCTGCAAATCCAATACTGCAGCAACTGGCAATGTCTTATCCATGAACTCCAATAACCCCCAAGGAGTCAAATTCTGTGGGCATTCAAGCAAAAAAGCAACCACTCTCCTCAACTCCCTGTTACTCAAATCCGATAACTCCCCTTGAAAATGTCCATTTTTAACATTTTCATCAACCAAAAACCTAGGTACAGTAAACGGAACCAACGTCGAAGAATTACTGAATGAAACAGTAGGTTTTAATCTAGCAATGTTATGAACAACAGTTGATAACAATAATGCATAGCTTTGGGCAGCATGAGTACGCTCATTTTGGCACAAACTCCACAAATGTGATCCAATTTCCGAAAGTAAACAAGGAAAAGCAGTTTCTAATTCACGTAAACACTCGCAAGCAATTGATCGAGTTTGCCGGTCAACGCTATGATTCGGCCGGTTAATAATAGTCAACAAAAGCTCAATTAAACTTTCAAGAGGAGTAACAAAGCTAGAATCGAGACAATTCGATGTATAACTCACGTAATTGACGAAAATTGAAGTTGAAGAGATAAGAAACTGTTCCTTGAGAGCGAACGACGTTGAAACGCCGTCGTTTGGTGATTGGATTACTGACCGGAGGGCTTCGAGGAGACGGCTGAGGAAATTAGGTGAAACGATGTCGTTTTCGTCTGTGCTGAAGTGTTCTTCGATGAAGATGAGGAGCTGGAGTTTGAGATTGTGAGGGATATCTTTCCGGAGAAGTGAGGAAAGTGTGAGGTCAAGGAGAGGAACGGCGGCGTAGTTGATGGAAGTCCACCGGAGCCGCCGTGAACCGCCGTGGTTGTAATCGTCGATTAGATTTTCCCATTCTTGCGCCGATAAGGGTTTGAGTTCCGGTGACATTTGTTGGGTAATGACTCGGCCCGAGTCCGAGTCTTCAAAACTCGGTTGATTAATGGATCTTAGTTCTCCTCATTTTTTTGTCAGCTAGAAGACAATGTCCAAAGGTGACACTTGAACTATACGACGTTTCAATTGAACATCTGAACACATAATAACGTGTTTCAACTAAATATTTTCATCTACGTAATTGATACTTGAAAACATATGCAAAAAGTTTCAAAAGTTTGAGTCGGAAATATATCTAATAGAAACATTTTATCACGTGTTCAAATATTTAATTGGAACAGGTTGTAGTTCGAGCATTTACCGTCAAATTAGTTTGAAGTCTAAATGAAATTTATTATAAAGTTTAAGGGATTGTTTGTGTATTTCAATATATTTCTTTTTAGATGTGTATCTAATTTAATCATTATCGAGTAATTGTTACTCCTTGCATTTACTTTTACTTATCTAGTTTGAACTTTATACGTATCTTAAGAAAGTAATATTAATATGAGTATAAGTAGAGTCGTTCTCTTCTTGTTGTGCTTACAAGCATTTGAATCTATTGGAGGAAGTGGTGGTATGCCAGACGATCCAAGATTTGAATGTTATGAGTTATAAATTGTTCAATGATGACTTCCAAGTGCTAATAACTACGTTCTTTAGGTTATTCAATCACATTTCGAGAAATAGTTTCAAACCTGAGTTAGTAGAGACACACTTAGAGGAAAAGAAGTTCAGACATAGATAATTGCCTTATATAAGCATGTAGGATGAGTACACATCAGTTATCACGCGAAAGGTTGCTCTCCGTTCAAGTTGAGTAACGATTCGATTATTCAACTACATATTATAAAGAGAGAAGATCGACAACTCTTATTCCGTTAACTATGTAGCATAGTCTAGCTAGTTGAAACTGATCGCGTATTTTGGCTGCCTGCTTGGTGTAAACAGTCCAAAATGTTTCTCAATTTCAGGGCTCTTCAGATCTTCATTCAACAGCGCGAAAATGTATGCTTCAATTGGTTTTGATGGTCTTTTCGGACTCCCTCCTTTCACATGTCTAATCAAGTTGTTGTTGTAAGTCCTCGCGTTGTCAATGGACGTCAATTGCCCTGCTCCAGCTGAAGGCCAACCGCTCTCTGATACAACGATATCCAAAGATGAGCCACCGGCTTTTTCAAGGGCTGAGTATGTAGCATCTAAGAGTGCATCAAATAAGTTCCGGTATTCTCTTCCATTGTCATTGACAACAATTCCAGGGGATGTAAACAGCGCGTAGTCAAGCTGAATAGCTTGATTGTTTGCTTTTGCAAAGTAAGGATATATGTTGACAAGTAAAGGTGAGCGGTTAGCTACTAAGAATCTGATGATGGGATCAACATACCCTCGGACGTTGTCTTTAAACTTGCCTCTTGATGGAGGGTAAGTATCTGTAGTAAGTTCGGTTTCAATAGCAGTAGAAACTTTGATCTGGTTTCCGAGACCAGCACCAGAAATCGCGTTCTGAATGTTTGTCATTGCATTGATCACGAAAGGTACATACTGCGCGTTACCATTTAATGGACTAACTTCATTTCCAACAGCTATATACCTGAACTTGACATTACCATAGTTCCTAACATTGTTTTGGACCCAAGCATTCGCGTTAGCTTGGCTAGACGCGATATTCTGAAGGTCAGGATTTGGCACCCCTAGTATGAGTTCAATATTCGAGCCTCTAAGGGCTTGGAGAGTTGGTTGATGAGGATCATAGATTCTCATTCTTCGTATATTGTTTTGATTGCATAGAGCCACAACATCTACTGGAGATGGTAATCCATTCCCATTTCTTCCATAACAAACTCCTGTTTGTGCTCCTGTATAACAATATTATTTATTAGATCGTGATGAATCTATGTATATCACGACAACTAGAAAGATATAAGTTATACACACTGTCAATATAAATATTTTTTTAAGTACCTGTGAAATCTAAGGTAGCCAATATAAGTATCACCAGCAGAGTCGTCGCGGTAATTGGAAAATATAGTTTGGTACAAGCCATGGCAAAGAAAAGAAAATTGAGTTGTGGATGAAATAGCAGAAAAGCTTACACATTTTATAGTGAAATTTTTATACTATGTTACTCTAATTTCCACATATAAGTCAAGTTAATCAATGGAAAAAATGTTACACCTTGTTACAAGATGCAGAAAAGTCTGCAGCCCCTAAATTTCCTTGGTGAAAATGACTAGATGAAATGTGGAATTTGTTAGGCAGCCTTGCAATTAATTGTTGCATTAACCATTGAGGAAAATTTGTAGATATTTAAGTCTGTCGGAAACAATTTATCTATCTTCTCAAGGTAAGGGTACTAAGGCTACGTAACACACTACCCTCCCCTGACCTCACTTGTAGAATTACCCTGGGAATGTTGTTGTTATTATTTCTCTTAGGACTAGTCTATCGGAAAAAAAACTTATCTATCTTCTCGAGGTAAGGGGTAGGGCTTCGTAACAAACTACCCTCCCTAGACTCTAGTTGTGGGGTTACGTTGGGTATGTTATTGTTATTTCTCTTAGGTTTAAACATGAATATCCATTACTTGGATGCAAGGTAATTGAAGTCTTGCATAAGAGACACTAGTACTAACATGGCCGTAATATTTTGACAATTCAAAGTTTGGACTAGCATGTCACCTTCTAGATTCAATATGCATACTAAGGATTTTGCATAAGCAATGTCGATCTATTATCACAATTTAATTTGTACACGGACTTTAGTCCGGAATTCAAAAGTTTTACTTACTATTCCAAAATTTATCATTTTTTAAAAGGTACGAGTCTACTATGCACAGGGGCGGATCTACCCTTATGGGTGGGGGTGACATGGTACCCAGTGGCCTCGGTTAAAACTGTGTATGTATATGTATAAGTATAACAAATTGAATATATATTAGATCTGCCACCCAGTGAATAATATGTTCAATGGTACAATTGGCAAAGGATGTAACTGTCAATGTAAGCGTCGTAGAATATTAATAAAAATATATTTAAATAGAATATTTTCTTTTGAAAAAGTTTTTAAAATGATGGATATTATTAGGTTAAAGATTTTGAATTTAAAGGTTCTTTCAATCTTTAACGTCACACTAAGTGGAGATAACTAGATTGAAGCTATAATTTTTATTGTTTCTCAACTATATGGTATTAGATGATGTATACAAATTTGAATTTTTAAGGTGAAAAATCTCTTGTTTTCTCAAAGTTATAGAGGATAAGTACCTTATTCCTAAAAAAATATCAAAAAAACATTACTAAATATGTATATTTGATCAATGTATTTACAGAAATCGAAAAAACTAAATAACCCAAATCATAACATAAAATGAAGGAACCGACCCATTTACCATTTAGATGATATGGCACCCCCAGCCTCCGAATCCTGAATCCGCCTCTGACTATGCATGCATTTAGTCATTTACTATTTTTCAGAAATACATGCATATATGTGTCTATACGTGCCCGTACGTCCCTTTAAAACGATGTCTAATGATGCAAACAAAGTACGTGTGTCGGTGGGAGATAGCAAATACCTGATAATATTAATAGTTGTGAGAACAAGCTGACCTGGACACCGAACTTGTAAAAAAAAAATGCATTTGCTTCTACCGCTAGAGAGTTACTATTACTTGTGTCAAATGTATCTTTGTTTGTAATATAAATGTTACTATAATTAAATTAATTTGACGTACAAAATGGTACCATTCTAAAAGTCATACATAATACGTATAGCAATGGTATTAGCATGATATTATTGACTATATTAAACACTAGACACCTTGACCAAGGGTATGTTTGGTACATTTGATAATATTTTTTAGGAAAAGAAGTAATTCTCTTACTTATTTTTTTGATGTTTTGGTAAGTAAGTAGAAAATATTATCTCAAAGGTATTATTATAATCTATTCAAATACTGTCAGAGTAGGGGTATATTGGACTAAGGTTTGATATAAGACAATTAATGTAGAATGCTACTCATAAAATTTATTTTCTCGACAATCTCTATAAAAGTCATTTTTCCTTATCTATAAGAAACTAATTTTTCTGGACAAAAAAATAAAAACTTTTAATCAAAAAATCATTCCCTCCCTACCAAACACACCTTAATTATTGAAAATTTGCCAATTGGTTTAGGACTTGACAATAGAAATTATTCTAGATGTGTTAGGTTGAGTCCATGAAGGACTTAAAAAGTCAGATAGCAAAAACAAATATATAACTTAAGTTATAATATTAATCAAAATTCTCACATATTTAATTAACTAGTTTCCGTGCACGCGTGTTGCTCGTGTTTCTCATATTAATGATATTTTAAAAAATGCATACATATTTAGTTTTGAAAATAAAGATAGCAAAAATTTGCAACTAAGATTATTTTTGAAGAATTAAAATAAATAGTTGTTCATCCAATTGATTAAACTATAAAAAAATCGGTGAGTATATAATATATTATATATGTATAATTCATTTGTAATGTGTACGATCGTGTGTGATCAATATATATATATATATATATATATATATATGCCGGCTAGAAAAAGTAATAGTAAATCTACCCGACTATTTAAGTGAAGATACCTACATTTTGTGATAGCTAAAATAGTTTTTATTCAATGATATCATATCAAAATAAAAGAAAATTTTCCTTTCAAAGTTTGATACTATATTTATATATGATGCGGATACTCCTAATTCTTTCAGTAAAATGAATCAGTAAATTCAAATATGAAGATACATATAAAGACACATTACAGAATACAAAAAATTACGAAATAATTTTTTCAATACCAATCACATGATGCCATGAAGGCATATAACCTATGATATCCAACTACTATATCAACAATAACAAACAAATTAAGATGAATGTCAGAGATGTAAACTTTTTAACTTGGTAGTTCTCAAATTTTTAACTTGGTAGTTCCCACTTTTATAGTAAAATACTACAGGATATCATTTTATAACTCCCTCCAAATACACAAATAACGTCGCATTTATCTATAGCCGTAAACAATTATAACTACAGTATATTATAAGAATAAATCAATTAATGAAAATTCTAAAATCAATCTTCCAAAGAAATCAACTTCTTCCTTTTCATAGCTCATGAATTTCTGCTAGCACTCCATACGGAGATAATGGTCTTCATATATCATCCAATGAATATTGAATGTTGCATGTAAATTAATATGACAATTATTCAATTCCAACATTTATCAACTCTACATGTTTCTCCATCTCCCATTTTCTTTATTTCATGCAAAAGAAAAGAAATAAAATGAGAAGGAAGGCCAGAATTTTTTTAAAAAAAATCTGCTCAACTAAAGAAACAAAACTTAAGGAAATGAAAATCATTTTTTACCTTTATATAGTGTTTTTTTTTTATGTTCCTTTAACATAATATGTATTTATTAACCTACACTTAAATACTTAATGAACTATTCAAATTCTACTGATTGTTATATTAACAAAGATTGGTTACTAATTTAAAAGTGTTAGAATTTGATAAGTCAAGTTAAAGAAAATGAAAAGACATTTTATGTATAGGAATTGTAAAAGTTAGGTAAAGTAATACATGATGTATTAATTTAAAGCAATTAATTATGTATTATGTGAATTCCTTGGATACGTTTGTCTAGTATTAAAGTACCACTTTTCCACTTCCAAATCCCGTTCAATTTATGTAATTGAAAAATTAATTAATTGAATTTTATTGAACTTTTACTTAAGGTGCGCAAAATACTATTTTTTAATTAGATATTTAATTAAATGTTTGATTTAATTAGATAATATAT